>JARFIZ010000272.1:0-23890 GCA_036325965.1 Sinopyrophorus schimmeli | reverse complement strand
ATTATGATAATTTCAAAGCAAGTCAGGGTTGGCTGGAGAATTTCAAAAAAAGGAACCTCGTCATTCAAAATGTAATATGTGGTTAAAGTGCAAAAGTGTCTGAAAACGATTGTGAACTTTGGAGGCATAAAGTCTTAATACCATTACTGCAAGAATATGAACATAGCAATATTATTAACGCAGATTAAACTGCTTTGTTTTTTAAATGCTTACCGGATAAAACTTTGACTTTTTTAAATGAAAAGTGTTACGGTGGGAAACGCAGTAAGGAAAAAGTGACTTTGATGGTAGGAGCTAAAAATGAATGATATATATATATATATATACTTATATGTAAGTGTGTAACTGACTTTTTGAATAACTCGAATTATTGATAATTCGAATTACTTTGTGTCCTTCGACTTCGACTTATCGAGGTTCGACTGAATGCCAAATCATGGCCAAAACAGTCTCATATTTATTTTTGTGCCATCTTCATTGGGCACTGCGTTTTTTTGTTTTTTTTAGGGTTTTGATTTCATCCGTACCATCTGTGAATAAATTATACTGTCGAAAATGCCATTTAGGAATGCTCTGTTTATTTTTCTACCGATATTGATCATTTTTATGTCATTTTGCGTTTCTTATCAACTATTAATTTTAACCACTCAAAATGTTTTTTGACTATATCGTCGTTATTTATAAACCGATTTTGACTATTCTTAAACAATACAAAAGAAAATCGAGTACTTTATTGAAACATAAGTCGTGCTAGACGCCGAAGGCACTAAACGCGCAGCGTTTCTATACGCGTCCATGCGGTCAAAACAAAATCGCGTAGCGATTTTGTCTGGCATAATTCGCGAAGCGAATTTTGCTAGTTATATACTTATAAAAAAATAAGCCACTTTTTCGAGTTTACCATGATGGCGTGGACCTAGACCATTCAAATTTGGTACGAAGGTGGCAAATTACAAAAGATTAGGATTGAAAGGGGTTCGAGGGGCTTAGGGGGGCACTATTTTTAGTTATTTTGATTTTTCTTGCGCGGATCGTCTGGAGGAGGGAAGGGTTAGAGGATTGAATTTTGATATGTGGTAGCCCCATTAAAGGCACACGTTTTAATTTTTGTGCGCCGCGATATCTTTATCGGGGCCGAGATATCCGCCTCAAAGAACCGTTTTGCGCAACAAATTTTACTTTTTTTCAAATGCGATTTTCGCCCATTTCTCGTACTCCAATTCAAAAATGCCATGCATGGACCAATTAAATGTTGCCCTATCCGACCCTTATATTTGTTTTTAAGAATACGGCCCTGGAAGGCCCTAGCTGCGCAAAATTTCAAATTTCAATTACTCGAAAACGTAGCCGCAAGCGGTCTAAAATATTTAAATTCGAATAGAACGCGTTATTTTACGTAGGAAAAGTTAATTTTGAATGGGGCAGAGCCCCGGGGGCTCCGCAAAAAAATCTTAAAAAACGGCCTTTTTTTGGGGTTTTTTGATTGCTAATATCTCCGAAACTAATAACGATAGAAGATTGGGGTTTGCGCAGGTAGAAAGAGCGGTCTTTTGAGATGCTAATAGTCATCTTTGAAGACATTAGGGCGGCGTAGGGCTCCGCCTCGATTTTTTTACCAACACCTTTAAACGCGATCATTTTTACGCTACGGAAGACATCATTTTAATTCACCAAATACAACATTTCTAATTCTTCCCATCGTCATATCTAAGACTTGGAATTTTTAAAAGGGGTTGAATTTATATTCGCTAGAAAGCCCAAAAATGAGCGCTTCTTACTGTTAATTAAAAAAAAAAAATTCTTTTGGCGTTTGGCCCTTAGGACCCCGTAAATAATTAAGCGGAATTTCTGAAATAGGAGTATGTTCGACGCAGCATACCGGCTTAGGGGTTGAAGATAGACCCCAACATAAAGCGAACGAAAGTGTCATGAGATCTTCCAGATTCATTTAAAAAAAAGTTTTTGTAAATCGGTTCAGGGGTTCTCGAGATATTAGATTAATAAGAAAAAATTAACGGCTCGCGCACGAGTTTTGAAAATTTGACGTTTCATCTGACAGATAAAGGAAATTTATTATTATACAAATTATGCATTTTGATGTACCTTTGATTGCTAATATCACCGAAACTAATAACAATAGAAAGGTGGGGTTTGCGCAGATAGAAAGAGCGGTCTTTTGCAATGCTAAGAGTCATCTTTGAGGACACCAGGCCTACGTAGGGCTTCGCGCCAGGTATTCGACGACACCTTTAAAGGCGACCGTTGTTACGTTACGAAATAACCTTGGGAGGACTCCACAAAATGCAATACATTGAATTAACTATTCCCATCGTCATTTTTAAGATTTGCTGGAAAGCCCGAAGAAGAGTGCTTCTTACTGTTCATTTTACAAAAATTTTACTTTAGAAGTTCGGTCCTCAGGGCCTCCTAAAAAATTGGGGGGAAATTTCCCTAACGTAGAAGTATGTTTAATGCGGCATACAAGTTTGGAGGGTTAAAGATACACCCCAACATAAATTAGTAAATTAGTTTTAACAAATTTGATTACAAAATGCATAAAATGGATTAATTATTAATTTTTGCAGTTTCGTACATATTTATTTAAATTAGCGTCTTCGATCGCCTACTTGCAATTTTAAAACGTCGATTTATATTTTTTACTATCACTACATATAATTATTTATTTCTTTTAAATTATGTATTGAAAATACTCTCCAATAATGAGTAACAAGAGGTTTTCTTCTTGGACATACGTTTTTCTTAATTAAGGTATTGTTTCTTCCCGTCTTTAACCGTTATGAAACAAAAAAAATGTTTAAATTCGAATTCAAAGCATTATGAGTTGGAAATAAGAAATTTTAAAAGGCGCAAAACACCGCGAGCTTTGCAAAAATCTTAAAAGGCGGGCTTTTTCGGAAATTTTTTGATTGCTAATATTTCCGAAATTAAGAGATTAACGGGCAGATTTGCGTAAACAGAGCGGCTTTTGAAACCTTAAAACTCGTATGCGAGGAAGCCAAGGCGACCAATTCTGTAACACTTTTAAAAACGAACTTTTTACGCTACGAAATAAAATATTTTATTTAGCGAAATACAACATTTTTAATGGTTCTCATGTCTTATCTCAGATATACTCAATTTTATTTTTTATAGTAGTACAAAATAACTGACGGAAGAAGCAAACAACACTTCCACATAACAAAATTAACAACGAATTTTAGAGAGGTATTTACATAAACTAACCCATCGAAAAAACAAACTGTACTGAAATCACAAACTAAATTTCTTTCTTTTTAAACGCTCAAATTAAGGGACGTTCGAGCAGCTAATATTTACAATGTAGGGTCGGCTAAAATCTCCAAATTCGTAACGCTCATCGACTGGTCATCGAAACCAGTTTAGAAAAAAAAGTATTTTAGAGCTAATAATAAACAAAAATGTATATGCTGTATTTGCAGCTGATTACTGTATCTACTATCCAAGTAAAAAGTATCGTCATCTCACTTTGAAGGCCCAGGTTTTGAAAAACACTAAATGTATTTTAATCAAACTAAAATCGGATTATAGTCAAAATATTTCTGTACGCCCATGAATAATTTTATAATTTTTTAACAAGGGAGTAATTCGTTACCTTAATTTTATGTTTCAGAAAACTGTGTTATTACTTATATTTTAAAAATGCTTACCTTTGTTTATTTTAATTAATTATATTATTATATATGTATGATAGATATATTCTTTTAATTAAAAAATTATGTTATTGCGTTAATGGAAAAAAAGAGTTATAAAAATTGGTTTTATTCTATTTTAATTTCCTCATTTGATAAAATATTTTGGAAAAGTTGATTGGATATTGAGAGATAAAACGCAATAAATTGTTCCGTAGTATTATTAATAAAAATAATATTAATTAGAATTTTAAAAATTTAAATTATGTTACGAGACGCGTAAGTAAAGCGAAAAATGCAACAAAAACGCAATGCTATTTTGCGTAGAAGTTAGCCGCGAAGCGGCAAACAAGTTCACATTAAATGACAATAAATTGGTACCGACAAAAATGCTGCAAAATCGCGAAGCGATTTTGCCCAAAAAATAACCGCGAAGCGGCAAACAAGTTCGCATTGAATAACATTAAATCGGTACTAACAAAAATGCTGCAAAATCGCGAGGCGATTTTGCCCAAAGTAGCCGCGGAGCGGCAAACAAGTCACATTGGATAACAATGAATCGATGCTAACAATAAAAATGCAGCAAAATCGCAAAGCCATTTTGCCTAGAAGTACCGGACTTTTATAAAAATCAAAATGTCAACTTACACTGACAGATTTTGAATTTTACTAGAAGCCGAAGGTGTTAAACGCGATAGCGTTTATCAAAGAATACCGACAAATTTTGAATTTTTCTAGGAGCCGAAGGCCTTAAACGCGATAGCGTTTAGCAAAATCGCGAATGCGATTTTGCCTAGAAGTTAGCCGCGAAGCGGCAAACTTCTAGTTAAATCGCTAAATCGCGAATTAATTAGATCGCGGATCCCGCGGATTAATTAGATCGCGAAATCGCGAAATAATTAAACCGCGAATCCGCGGAATAATTAAATCGCGAAACCGCGAAATAATTAAATCGCGAAATCGCGAATTAATTAGATCGCGACCCGCGAAATGATTAGATCGCGAATTAAAACCGTGTAGACACCAAAATGGCGGAATTAAATTAATTGACCTAATTAAAAAATAATTGGGTCAATTAATTTAATTCCGCCATCTTGGTGTCTATACTTCTATTATTCTTTTTCTGAATAGCCTGTAGAATGTATTCTGGATCAGAACAAGGTAGGCCTTCATTGTATGTAAAGTACCGCAAAAAATAATTTCCGATACTGTATATAAATTTGCAATTAGACTAGAATCTAAAAAAAAAACACACTAAGCGAGTCCAAAAAGGGGCCATCCATAAATTACGTCACACTAATTTAATGATTTTCTGCCCCTTCTCGTCACACGTAGTCACATTTGTGAGACCCCGTTGAACAGTTCCAAAATTATTTTTTTATTTCTATTACAAATATTTTTTAATGAAATCAACATCAAATGAAATATTGTAAATAATTGACAAAATAAAAAACTAATTTACCGGATGACCGGGTGCCATTTATGTTTGAAACAAAATGTGTATAAGAAAGCAAATGACCACAATGGTCGTACTTCCCTAATTTGATCAATATATATAATTCAATTTATTAATTTTTATTGATTATATTTTTTATTTTATATAATTATTTGCATTTCTTTTTTCAAATATGAAAAACAAAATAATTTTAGTTTATTTTACTACGTACGATAACCGTTATTATTTTAAACCTTTACCAGTAGGCATTTTAAAAATAACAAGGTTTTTAAAGTTCGTTCGAAGTACAGTTTTGCTGCTTAGATTTGACTTCCGAGAATCATAAACTTGCAGGGTTGTAAGATTACAGGGGGCGAGGTATTGTTGTATTTTCGTAGAAGAGGAGTTAGCTAGTTATTTATAAAATTTTGTGAAAAATGTCACAAATTCTTTTAGGCTTTAAAAATTTTAATCTTTACTGACATTCGGTCAATAGTTCTGTTGTGTATTTAAATATATCCAGTTACTGATGGATATAACAAAAATAATAAATACTAGTAGTCTTAGCAACACTTAGTACATAGTAACATAACAAGTAAGGTTTGTGAATGTAAAGTTAAAAAACTATATCTTGTAATATTAAATAAATAATAAAGAACAAGATAAAACATGGCGCAGTCGAAAGTCAGTTAAAGACTAACAATAAGAACTTACGTAAAGCAAAAGAAAACAAAGGTTTCGAAGAACGTAAAAAAAAAAATACAATAATTTTTTTTATTGTTGGTGTATTAAATTAAAATGGAGTTTAATAAGCCAAGTATACTTCAGATAACCGGCAATTTAGAAACAAACTTTGAGCAATTCAAACAAGAAGTGAAAATATATTTTACAGCTACGGAAACAAATAAAAAATCAAAAGAAGTGCAAGTAGCTAGAATAAAAAATTTATTGGGAAGTGAAGGTCTGAAATTATACCGAACAATAACTACTGTTAAAGAAGAAGAAGAAACCGTTGATAGTATTATAGAAGTTCTAGGAAAACATTGTATTCCTACAAAAAATACAATAATGGAAATCTACAAGTTTTTTGCAAGAAAACAAGAACCGCAAGAACCATTCGAAAGATTTTATGCAGATCTAAGAACATTAGTAACACCATGCGAGTTTGGAGATCAAGAAGAAAAATTACTAAAAGTGCAAATTGTGTTGGGTATAAACTCAAAAAGTGTTCAAAAAAGACTACTTAGAGAAGACATAACTCTAGAAAAGTAATTTCCTTTTGTAAATCAGTAGAATTAGCAGAGAAGAACATGCAAGTAATAGAACAAGAGAAACGTCAAGTAAATGAAATGAAAAGCAGACTCTTCAAAAACAAACAAGTAACGTAGGTAATAATTTTAAGAAATTTAGTAGTAACTATAGAAATAGAAAAATATGTCAAAGATGTGGTAAAAGTCATCCCAATAAGGAGTGTTGGGCTAAAGGAAAAACATGTAATAAATGTCAAAAAGCTAATCATTTTGCAAATATGTGTAAAACCCAAGAAAATAAGCAGCTAAATAAAAAAGCTCATGAAGTAATAGAAGAAAATATAAAAGATGATTTGAATGTAAACACAATTAATTATATAAATGGTATTAATTGTATAAATAAATTAGAATGGTACAAATATGTTAAAATTAAAAATAAATTTATTAAATTTAAATTAGACAGTGGAGCGCAAGTAAATATAATACCAAACTATTATGTACAGAAATATAAATGGAATAATTTAGTCAAAAAAGTAGACATGAAATTAGAAAGCTATGGAGGTTTTAAAATAGCACCAAAAGGTTTGCTAAAAACAAGTGTACAAGTAAGAAATGTAGAAACAATTGCAGAATTCCTAATAGTTGATTTAGTAAATTGTACACCGATATTAGGTCTCAAAACATGTATAGAATTAGGATTGTTAAAACGCATTGATACTGTCGCAGAAGAAATTAATGAAAGAACAAAATTCATTAATGAGAATAAAGATGTATTTACAGGATTAGGGGCATTTCCGGATAAGTGCACGATTAAAATAAAAGAAACGGCTAGTCCAAAAGCCATTCCTCCTAGAAGAATACCACTTAAAATTAAAGATACGGTAAGAAATACATTAAAAATGTTAGAGGAGAAAGAAATAATAGTTCCTGTAGAAGAACCTGCAGATTGGGTTCATAATATGGTAATTGTAAAAAAACCAGACAAATCACTTAGAATTTGTATAGACCCGGTTGAGTTAAATAAACATATACTAAGAGAATTTTATCCAATTCCAACTTTAGAAAAATTAGTACTAAATTAGCACATAAAAAATATTTTTCTGTGTTAGACCTCAAAGATGGTTTTCATCAAATAAGATTAGATAGTGAGTCAAGTAAACTTTGCACATTTAGTACACCATTAGGATTGTATAAGTTCTTGAGAGCACCGTTTGGAATAACATCTATTCCAGAAATATTTCAAAATTAACACAAAAATATTTTGCGAATATTCAAGGAGTTAGTGTTTATTTTGATGATATTTTATGTTATGCAAGTACTGAAGATGAATTAAAAATGATTCTTGATAAAGTAATACAAACAGCTAGAAAATACAATATTAAATTTAATCCTAATAAGTTACAGTATTTCGTAAAAGAAATTAAATATTTTGGATTAGTTTTAATGAACAAGGTATGAAACCAAATCAAGAAAGAATTGAAGTCATTAAAAATTTAAAACAACCGACAAATAAAAAAGAGTTACAGCAAATATTAGGTATGAAAAATTTTTTAAGAAATTTTTTACCAAATCTATCTGAAATAATATCACCATTAAGACAATTGTTAAAGAATAATATAGAATGGATTTGGACAAATACTCATGAACAAGCATTAAATAAGATTAAGGACATGGTCTGTGAAATTTCTATTTTAGCTTCATTTGACCCTAAGAAACAAATTGAGATACAATGTGATGCGTCTAAAGATGCAATTGGATGTTGTTTACTACAAGAAGGTAAAACAATAAGTTTTGCTTCAAGATCCTTGTCAGAAACTGAATGTAATTACGCTCAAATTGAGAAAGAATTGCTTTCTGTTAGTTTTGCTTGTAAAAAATTTTATAATTTAATTTATGGTCATAAAATTAAAATATTTAATGATCATCAACCATTGATATCAATAGTAAAAAAAGATTTAGATAAAATTAAAAACAATAGGTTACGTAGACTAAGATTGTCATTATTAATGTATGATTTTGAACTTAATTATTTACCTGGAAGTAAAATGTATATAGCAGATTTACTCAGTAGAAATATAATACATAAAAAAGAGAACGAGGATGAGATAATGCAAGATGTTGTGCATGCACTCACCATTGGAAGATGTGGAATGAGCGAAGAAAAAATTATACAATTTCAAGAAGCTACTGAGAATGATCAAATATTAAATCAAGTATTAAAATGGTATAACAAATGTTGGCCAAATAAATGTAATGAAGAGGAGAAATTAAACATTATTGGAAACTACGAAATAATATTTTGTAGAAAATGGATTAGTTTACTATCAAGATAGACTTATAGTACCATCTTCGTTGAAGAAGTACATGTTAAATATATTACACGAAACTCATTTAGGAATAGTAAAAACTAAAGCAGTGGCACGAAATAACTTATATTGGATGGCTATGATGTCAGAAATTGAAAATTATATAGGAAATTGTAATATATGTTTGAAATACAGTAGATCAAAACAAAGGAACCATTGCAAAGTCATGAGATACCAAAATACCATTTTTAAGGTAGGCGTTGATATTGCCGAACATGCTGGTTCTAGTTATTTAATACTGTATGATTACTACTCGAGGTGGTTAGAGATTGAGAAATTAGGGAGCAAAAATACTAATGCAGTTATTGATAAATTTAAACAAATATTTAGTAGAAATGGAATACCTGCTATAGTGATATCTGATAATATGCCATTTGGTAGTTTCGAGATGAACAAGTTTGCAAATCAATGGAACTTTCAGATACAGACTTCTAGCCCCCATTACCCTAAAAGTAATGGCTTAGCTGAAAAAGGAGTAGATATAGCAAAAACAATGTTAAGAAAAGCTAGTGAAAGTAATCAAGATTTAGAGTTATATTTGTTAAATTATAGAAATTCACCAGTATCAGGTCTTGGTTGCTCTCCAGCTCAGATATTAAATAGTAGAATGTTGAGAACAAAAATTCCTGTAATTAATCAAGCTTTAGAACCTAAGTTAATAGATAATAATGTTAAACAAACAATGTTAAAAAACCAAGAAAAACAAAAGTTATGGTATGATAGAAATGCTGCTAAAAGACAACAGACATTTACCAGTGGTCAAAAAGTGTTATTACAAAATATCAAAACTTTACAATGGGAACCCGCCATAATTATAAAACCATTGGAAAAACCTAGATCATATTTGGTAAAGACGATATGCAACAAATATTATAGAAGAAATTCGATACATATCAAAGAAAGATACAACGATTCTGTTCGCTTTGATATGAAATTAAATGGAAGAGAATTAGAACCTAAATCAGAGACTACATCGAGTCTTCGTATATCTCAAAGAATAAGACACCCTGTAGTTAAACTACAGTTGAGTTAAAAGGGGCGTGTTGTGTATTTAAATATATCCAGTTACTGATGGATATAACAAAAATAATAAATACTAGTAGTCTTAGCAACACTTAGTACATAGTAACATAACAAGTAAGGTTTGTGAATGTAAAGTTAAAAAACTATATCTTGTAATATTAAATAAATAATAAAGAACAAGATAAAACAAGTTCCTCATCTAATTTCTACTTAATTTAAAAAGCAACTGAAAAAAACATAAAACGGCATGGAATAAAAGCATTCAATGGTATTAAAAGAGCGACTGAAAGTAATGGTAACGAGAATAACTATTTTTGTTTCTAAATTAGAAATACAGAATATTCTTTAAATTATGTTAATGTTCACTGGAATTGGACACAATAAAACCACAAATTGTTAACTTGCAACGTTTCGTTTCTTTATTGAAACTTTATCAAGCAACTGAAAATTAACAAACTATAACAACAATAACTACAAGTATTTTATAAAATAATATAAATTATAAAATACCTTAACAACACAAAAAGGAAGTTAACCATTAAAACTCAATAATTCTACATGTGTCAAAATGAAAGATTTTTAAATATGAAAGATTGCAACTATGATTCTAAATAATTATATACGTCAAAATGAAAGTTTTTTTTTTTTTTTTAAATATGAAATATTGTAACTATGATTCTAAATAATTACATGAAAGGCTGTAACTATGATTCTAAAAAGAAAATTATTTGTAGTTGTATAATTTTGATTTAAATTTTATGATTAATTTTAGTTTTATGTTTTAATTTTATTTAAGATGTCATTATATATTAAACTAAGGCCTTGAGTATCCGAACGCCAATTTACAGTTTTATTAATTTTGATATAAACCATTTCACTTAAATTTCTTTTATGTATATTTTGTTCACGATGTAAAATGGAAACGTTTTCAAATTGGAATTGATGTCCAACATCAAAATGGTGCATAGCTAATGCTGTTTTGTTTGGTTTAACATAATTTATATTTTTACAATCATTTTTATGTTGTTTTAATCTTTCTTCAAGTTTTTGATTTGTTTGACCAATGTAACTACTTCCACAGCTACATGGGATTTTATAAATCAAACCAGATTGTTGAAGAAGAGGAATTGGATCTTTTAATTTGCTATAAACTGTATTAATTGTTTTTATATTATAAAATGCTAGTTTTCCACCTCTTGGTCTAATAAAACGATCTATACTACTGGACAATTCTTTGATGTAAAGAAATTTAAAGTATGTTGTTATTTGTTGGACATCTTTTTTGTTATTTACCAATTTATAATTATTTATAAATCGATTAATGAGTTTTATAGGGTAATTATTATTAATAAGAAGATTTTTCATGCGTAGTATATTATCTTCATAAAAATCTTCATGGCTTAACCGTAAAGCTCTATCCATAAGACCTTTAATTAGTTATTGTTGTTATAGTTTGTTAATTTTCAGTTGCTTGATAAAGTTTCAATAAAGAAACGAAACGTTGCAAGTTAACAATTTGTGGTTTTATTGTGTCCAATTCCAGTGAACATTAACATATTATAAGATATTGGACGTGAACATTATGATTAATTTAAAACCTGGAGGTAATTTCACTGAACTGAAAATTAATTATGGTGATTGTACATGCAAAAAAATGAAAGATTGGTTTAATGACAAAAAGAGATTAGCAGCTATAAGAAATAGACGGATTTTCTTATTACAATGCCGCTCGAAAAAAAAAAAAAAAAAAAAAAAAATCTAAACATATTGTTAATAATTTAAGATGTCTATATTCTTTGTTTTTAGATGAACATCCATTTAAAAACGACATACAAAATCTTTCGTTAAAATTACGGAAATCCATTTTAAATTTAGAAATCAAAATCACGGTATGGAAAACGAATCAATTAATGGAAATTTGTAATAATCATGAATTGAATATTAACAAGATTTTTAACATTGACGATTTTAATTCATGGAAATTTAATGTTGATAGATTTTATGAAAAATAGTTCGTGATGATTAAAGAAACAAATTTGAGGAAAATTAATAGTTTGATCACTGATTCTAATGTAATAAAAGTAAATACTCATGAAGAGAGTAGTATTTCAAATTATACGGAATTACAACTTCCCGAAAACGTAAAAAGAATTTTATGTGTGAATCCAAAATTTGGTTTACCTCCTAAGAGAAGTGACATACATCCTGTCATCCTAATTAAAGACATTGAACATTGCATCAATAATTTACCTTCAAAAGAAACGGATCCGAAACTTATTGATAATGAACGTACATTATTACGTTCAAAGGTATCAAATTTAATTAATAATTTTTATAACAAACCAGAACCGAAACATCTGGATCAGTTTAGCAGAGACATTATTGAAACAAAAAAATTCTTGTCTTTGAATCAGAATGTAATTGTTACCAAATCTGATAAGGGGAATGGAACAGTAATTATGTATAAGGATGAATATAAAAAAACATTACAAGAAATGTTACAGGATGAAGTGATATACAAAATTATTAATAAAGACCCGACCATTAAGTTTGAAAAAAAATGGCTAATGATTTGTTGGTAAAGCTAAATAAGAATTTGGTTATTGACAATTGTACTATGAAGAACCTAAAAACGCATAATGCTGTAGCACCTCGTTTGTACGGTTTACGGAAAACGCACAAAGAGGGTTGCAAACTTAGACCTCTTGTTTGCTGTATTGGTTCTCCTAGTTACAAGATATCGAAATTATTACATCGTTTATTAACACCTTTAATAGCGACGTATGAATTTAGATTAAAAAATTCATTTGAATTCGTAGATGAAATTAAAAATATAGTTTTACCAACAAATTACGTTTTGGTATCGTTAGACGTGGTATCCCTATTCACTAATATTCCACAGACACTTGTACTGGATATAATTGACAAAGATTGGGATATTTTGTCTGAAGTTCTAACAATATCAAAAATATGCTTATTGAACTTATCAAATTTTATTTTAATTCCAGTTATCTGTTATTTGATGGTAAGTTTTATCTTCAATGTGATGGAAGTAGTATGGGTAACCCAGCCAGCCCAGTGATAGCTGATTTAGTGATGAATTATATTGTTAAGAAAGTTTTAACAACTTTACCTTTCAAAATTCCAATTTTAAAACTTTATGTAGATGATAGTTTTATGGCTATTCCTAAAGATAAAGTTGATCTCACACTATCAAGTTTCAACAACTTCCATCCAAGAATTCAATTTACCATGGAAATTGAAGATAATTGTTCTCTTTGTTTTTAGATGTAAAAATAAATAGAGGTTCAGATGAAAATTAAAACGAATTGGTATCAAAAGCCTACCAGTTCAGGGCGATTATTAAACTACTATTCTAATCACCCAATGAGTCAAAAGATAGGTGTAATTAAAGGTCTTATGGATAGAGCTTTACGGTTAAGCCATGAAGATTTTATGAAGATAATATACTACGCATGAAAAATCTTCTTATTAATAATAATTACCCTATAAAACTCATTAATCGATTTATAAATAATTATAAATTGGTAAATAACAAAAAAGATGTCCAACAAATAACAACATACTTTAAATTTCCTTACATCAAAGAATTGTCCAGTAGTATAGATCGTTTTATTAGACCAAGAGGTGGAAAACTAGCATTTTATAATATAAAAACAATTAATACAGTTTATAGCAAATTAAAAGATCCAATTCCTCTTCTTCAACAATCTGGTTTGATTTATAAAATCCCATGTAGCTGTGGAAGTAGTTACATTGGTCAAACAAATCAAAGACTTGAAGAAAGATTAAAACAACATAAAAATGATTGTAAAAATATAAATTATGTTAAACCAAACAAAACAGCATTAGCTATGCACCATTTTGATGTTGGACATCAATTCCAATTTGAAAACGTTTCCATTTTACATCGTGAACAAAATATACATAAAAGAAATTTAAGTGAAATGGTTTATATCAAAATTAATAAAACTGTAAATTGCGTTCGGATACTCAAGGCCTTAGTTTAATATATAATGACATCTTAAATAAAATTAAAACATAAAACTAAAATTAATCATAAAATTTAAATCAAAATTATACAACTACAAATAATTTTCTTTTTAGAATCATAGTTACAGCCTTTCATGTAATTATTTAGAATCATAGTTACAATCTTTCATATTTAAAAAAAAAAAAAAAAAACTTTCATTTTGACGTATATAATTATTTAGAATCATAGTTGCAATCTTTCATATTTAAAAATCTTTCATTTTGACACATGTAGAATTATTGAGTTTTAATGGTTAACTTCCTTTTTGTGTTGTTAAGGTATTTTATAATTTATATTATTTTATAAAATACTTGTAGTTATTGTTGTTATAGTTTGTTAATTTTCAGTTGCTTGATAAAGTTTCAATAAAGAAACGAAACGTTGCAAGTTAACAATTTGTGGTTTTATTGTGTCCAATTCCAGTGAACATTAACATATTATAAGATATTGGACGTGAACATTATGATTAATTCTTTAAATTTCTGTTTAATTTTTTTTTAATTAATTCAAACTTGTTAATCAAAATGTCAATCGATTAAACAGTAATTGGGACGAAACATTTTGTTATATGGTTTCTTTAAAGAAAACTATTAATCCATAAGATACATATGTATGTGTTTACGTATGTAGGTACAGTCAAAGCTCCTTATTCGCGGAATGATACGTTCCGTAATTATGTCGCGAATACGGTATAGTAATTTGTGTGGTATTATAAGGAATGCGTTCCCAGGTTAGAAAATTAAAACAAAATCATAATAAAAGCAATTTAATAAGCGATTTTAAACAATTTAAAGAATCTTTTATTTAAAAGTTCTATTTTCCTTTAATTTCTCTCGGTATTATAAATTGCACTGATTTGGAGATGAAATGATAAGTTGAAGTAATAAAACAAAAAATCGGCATCGTGGCGGAAACGGCTTTTATCAAAGGCCATAGCGGCACGTGTAAGGTTCGGATTAAAAAATAAAGAAATTATCAGCCGCAAAGACAGCAAGTGGTCGCATTACCGATAATGCAAATAACGGACGTGAATAAGGAGGTTTGACCGTAGATATAATTTTTTTAAAAGAAACGAAACAGATGAAAATAATCTTTAACAAAATTAATTTTAAAAAGATTGCTAATAATTCAGTTAAACTGATCTGTTGATAAATAAAATATATAAATAATATTAGAAAAATTAACTTACCTGTTGTAACTTTCTTCCGATATGAAAGAAAATTCATTTAAAGTTGTGGGAGAATTGGAATTCAAACTAGGCACATTAGTGTCTATAGTCGTAATTCCATTTTGATTTGCACCAACACTATTTAAAAAACAACTATAAATTATAAGAAAATAAATACTCTTATAAACAAACCGTTGGACGTTGGTTAGTACTTTACTTCGATTAAGTGCTTGCCTTTTGGCAAACGAAGAATTTTTATGGTTGCTTAATTTACGCTTCTGACTCAATGCAATCCGCGTTTTTGGCATTTTCGTAAAATAAAAATATTTCACTTAAATGACAAAAAAAAATTATACACTACACATACAAATCTGGATCCACTACAAAAGCAATGGGCTCTGATTCTGAACGATAACTACAAATTTTACCGCCTTTTTGTATTTTTAGGTGTGAGTGGGCTAAAATAATAACCACTGAGTAATTCAATACATTTTTATCTCTTTTTATAAGCACACTTTATAATATAGCCAATGTCGCTTTTTAATAAAGCAACGACTTTTGAATGGGTGCAATTATAAATTATAAATACATACATATATGATTATATATGATGTATATTATAGGTATTTTATATTTATTTTAAAGAAGTTAAAACTTGTTAATAAAGCGAAGCGTGTTAATAGTTTAATAATATAAATTATTATTAATTGTTTAGAACTTTTTATAATTATATTCTCGTAAACACAATAAAGACGCAAAACGCATGTTACGAATACGGCCGATCATAAAGAATGTATAATATTGTAAAAGGTAAAAGGAAAGCATATTTATAATTATACAAATGTTTTTTTATAAAATAAGTAATATATACGTCAAAATTGTAAACAAAGAAAGTACATTACAACAGTTTATTTTAAAAATAAGAATCTCAACTTTGCAACCGATTTCCTGGTGGTGAGTAGTCTATTCATTCTATACCAATCTGTATTTCTACTTTGGTTCGCACTGGGGTTAAAAATACAAATTTGCCGACTTACCTGCCACCTACCAGATATTGCGATTTGTGTTTGTCAAACCGCAGCCTTAATATATAAAAAATACCTTTTTATTCTTAATCAATTTAAAAAATTAAAAACATGGTCTCCGCTTAGAACGACATATCATCCTAAAGCACCACGAAATAATCAAATTACCAATTTTGATTATATGGATATGTATCTTTCAATTTCAATAAATATATGTATTCAGTCAAATTCAAGGCCCCGGGTTTGTCTAAATCTTCTGACAAGCGGGAGAGCCACCTAGAAACCAAAAGATAAGTTTATCTTATTTGTTGACCGACTTAACTTAGCACTAAACCGCACTGTAGTAATTCATTATTTCACCGCATCATGTTAAAATCGCTAATGTTTTGGATTGCCCCCTTAAACAGGATCATGAACGAAAATTGCAATAACAACCAAAACGCAATCAAATATAAAAATTATGGAAATCGTATAAGTAGTTTGTAGGCATTTCTTGTAACATTGAAATACTAAAAATGTCAAACGCGTGCCTACACATTATGCAACTTGAAAGACACCATAATATTCTACAAATCCAAATACAGTCAACTCGCGTTATAACGAAGTTCGATATAACGAAAATCTCGATATAAAGAAAGAAACCGCCGGTCCCTTGAAAATCTCGCTTTATAACGAAAATTTTAATGGGTTTTGGTCCCCTCGATATAACGAAGTTTTCTTGACCAAAGTCTAATAATTTTTGTTAATAAAGTAAGTACTGTAGGTATGTTATATAATTTACACAATGTGTTTCTACACAATTTTTGATTTTTTTATCTTAAAAAAATGCAAACTTAACACTATCAATTATCAATTACTTGCACAGCCATGACCTTGACGACAGTGTATTCTCAAGTATCTTAAATCTGGAGAACGCAATTGAACGGACACGTACAGTCACCTGCATACAAACTAAAATTACGGAGTTTTTTTAGATTATACGTGTTTCTATTTGTATTATTTCTATTGTTTTTTTTATTATTGTTGTTTTTTATTTTATTTTTTTTTACATTTCTGCGTTATATTGGTTATTTTAATAAACGACAACGAATTTGTGGTGTTTTGGATTGATTAATTCTATATCTCTAAACAAAGTAAAAATTTGTTAATTTATGCTTTTATAATGAGGAATTTCGATATAACGAACTTTCGATATAACGAACTTTTTCGTGGGTCCCTTGAAATTCGTTATAACGCGAGTTGACTGTATAAGCAATTTTTTATCATAAATATGTATTTAGCTAGTTGTTATCATTCAAACATGAATATATTATCAAACCTTTTTAATAGTCAATAGCTGCTGCCAAAAAATTATTTAATTACAATGCATTATTTTCTTTATTTTACATTAATTAAAAATAAAAAAAATATTTTAAATTGTCATCAATTTTTTTTACGAATTTGTGACAAGTTGTTTTAGGTTCAAAGTTTACAAACACATTCGTTAATCTTTTTCTATTTGATATATGTAGATAAAAATAACAGCAACTTTGGGGCGTATGACAATTACTTTTTTATTGAGAAATTTTGCGATCGGTAGATGTTCAAGCTTTTTGAGATTGAAAGTAGCGGGAAGTTTCAGAGATGGCCTTCAGAGTCAACCATTTTTCAGATTTTTTCATATAAAAATACCATCAAAATTTCCAACTTTTTCCATGGATTTTACAAAAATTTTTTTTTATACAAACCTTGTCCTAATAATTACGAACATCAAAAAAAATCTGCCAAATCGGTTGAACCGTTCTCAAGTGCGCTACCTAAATACCCTCTAATTCATATTAACTGTTGTCATTATTTACGTTTTTACATTGATTTATCTGGAAGCGAATCAAATGTTAATAAAAAGAATTGTATAAACAATAATTAATATATGATCAATTTAGTCAAAACTCATCCTGACTATATCATATCAAAATATAAAAATGATGTTCAATTAAAGTTAAATATTCAAGATTCATCGTAATAAGTGCAATGACTAGGGTAAACCGCTTAGTATGTGACTCCCTACCAGTAAACGACCGTTACGAAAAACAAAGATTATAACAATTAAAAAAATTATTTTATATTTTATATATTTTTATTTGTACAATTTCGTATGTCTTCTTTTTCATTTAACTGAAATAAACAAAAGTAATAATGAAGTTGGTAGCTAAAATAATTAAAATATTGCAGTTTGCAAGATTTCAATACAATGTTGAAGCTTTGAAGAACGCAATTAAAGAAGATTAGCTTAACCTCCTAAGCGCCAACAAAACCTGTGATTTATAGTATTACAATAAGAACTTTAATAAAAGAAGTACACCAAGGTACATGTGAGCATAAGGCTTAAAATAAATTTTAGAAAATTTTATAAATTAGGAACAGTTGGGGTACAATGGAACGAAAAAGATATTTCTATTTTTAGAGAAATCTGTGTGTTATATTTTTATAATTTCTGCTTAAAACAATTAAGAACAGACCTAAAACTGTTGATTGAACACAAAAAAAAGATTAAAAATTAATTTTAAACCTAAAATATTTACGTGTTTGTAAAAAACTTTTTTTGTTCCATTGTGCCCCAGGTCTGGGGTACAATGGAACATGGCCAATAAATCGCGTAAGATCATAAAGTATATTAAAATAAATTATTAACCAATGAAATACTTACTTAACACTCTTGCTTGCTAAGCATGGACTTGGCAACAACAATTTTATCTCTATAATTGACACTATTGCGATGCCAGGTTTTAGAGGAAAGTAAAAGCCTCTCACATATTAGTCTCACTATGCAGATTCCTATAACTTTTTCTCATATGCTCTCTAACCAATATGACCAATAAGACTTTAAAATCTGCAACAAAAAACCAATAAAGTAAATGGGGTTCTACGTTGCAGTGTTCTATTGTGTCCCGTTCCAAGGTGCCCCATAACGTTTCAAAAGTATCAAACGCAAATTTTAAAAACTTGGTAATGATTTCCATTTTATATTCAACTGTATTAAATAGTCAATATGATTAAAATTTATGTAAAAAAATATCACATACCCTACTAGTATACTTTTTAACTAAAAACAATAGTTTTTGGGTAAGAAAATGTAACTTTTTACTAATGAAAACAATTTTTTTTTCTCAGAACTTTGTTGTTGCAGAGCGGCCTAATTTCACTGCATTCCCGTTTGGATAGTTAGGCACTGTAATCGCTCAAAACGAAAACCCGCGAATTCGTTTGGTATTTGAATATTAATCGTCGTTGTTCCATTGTACCCCGCGTTCCATTGTACCCCAACTGTCCCTACTTGTTTTTAATAAGAGAATCAATTATTCAGTCATTCACTGGGCTATACCGCGGTCAATATTTGCATCAAAGGGTCATCTACCAAACTTTTCATTTTATATTCATTATGGTTAATTTTACAAAGTTTATGATCAAATTGCGATAATGTTTTCTTTAATTCATAAACAAAAATAATATCTCATTCCAGCTGTAACAGATGTTTTAAGTTTATTAATTTATGAACTAATTTTTTACATGAAAATAGCTCTCCATGTAACAAATCGGTCATTCACTGGGCATTTTACCCTAATACTGCAGTGAAATAGTTTCTTTGCATGCAACTCCTAACGTAGAAGAGATAATATAGAGTGTTATGCCTGTTTAAATCAAAATCTCACCAAAAAAAAAAAACAGTATCACGTACCATAACTATTATATTTAGTTGTACTAGGTTGTTCAATAAGTTTTGTCGTTCGATAAGAGAGGGCGTTGCTAATAGCCCAAATTTTTTTTTGTTTTGTTGGTACACTCTTCATATGAACGTATGTGAAGTTTCATTTCAATCTGTCAATTCATTCTTTGTTTACAAGCCATTTAGTGTCCCCGTGTCACAGTATTTTTTTACAATGCAAAAAATTGAATATCGTGCAGTGATAAAATTCTTATTTTTGGAAGGTGTAGCACCAAAAGAAATTCACGAACAAATGTTAAAAGTGTATAATGATTGTTCACCTACAATTAGAACAGTAGAAAGATGGGTTGCTGAATTTAAACGTGGTCGTACAAGCCTTGAAGACGATCTACGTGAAGGATGTCCAAAAAGCGCATCAACACCAGAAATCATAGCCAAAATACAGGATATGGTTTTGGAAGATCGTCGATTGACTGAGAGAAATTTAGTAGAGGCTCTACACATCTCATTAGGCAGTGTGAGCCATATTTTAAGTGAAATTTTGAGTTTTAGAAAGCTGTGTGCACAATGGGTGCCGCATTCGCCAACAATGGAACAAAAACACATTCGAATGCGACTTTCTCAGCAACATTTGGAGCGTTTTAAAAGGATAAAGTGGATTTTGTGCGTCGATTCATCACTATGGATGAGACTTGGGTCTATCACCATGATCCTGAATCAAAACAAGAGGCTAAAGAGTGGTGTGAACCTGGTTGTTCGGCTTCGAAACGAGTTCGTGTCCGGAAATCGGCCAAGAAGGTTATGGCATCTGTTTTTTGGGATGCGAAAGGAATTTTGTTTGTGGATTACTTGCAAACTGGTAAAACAATTAATTCTGAATATTATTGCAACCTTTTGGATCAGTTGAAGGAAAAAATTCGTGTAAAAAAATCCTTTTTCATCAGGACAATGCACCGTGTCACAAGAGCATTTTGACAATGGCTAAAATCCATGAATTAAAGTTCGAATTGTTGGAGCATCTACAGTATTCACCAGATTTGGCCCCCAGCGACCTCCATTTGTTTCCAGAACTGAAAAAATTTATGCGTGGCAAGTGTTTTTCATCAAATGAAGAGGTCATAACGTCTGTTGAAGCGTATTTTGCAGACCTTCCGAATTCTTAATTCAGGGATGGGATCCACAGATTGGAGGATCGTTGGAGCAAGTGTATTAATCTTCAGGGAGATTATACTGAATAATAAAGTGTATTTTGAACCATAAAATTATGTTTTTCTTATCGAACGACAAAACTTATTGAACAACCTGGTAATTATGTAGAAGTTTTCGTTCTTATGTTAATACTTTTTATGAATACTAATTATTGTAGTTCTAACAAACTACAATAAACCTTATTTTATTGAATATACATACTTGTTTTTCAATATTAACATACAACAATTACACAATAGTTTTGCATAACGAATGATAATTACCGTATTTTGTTTCTGCTCGTACTAAAATAGCATTTTATTTTATACATTTGACACAAATCAACGTTTTTAAAAATAATAATGTTCAATTCTTTTTATCCAGTAAACTATTAATTTTGTGTATAAAAAAAATTACTTGAAAACTCTTGCTATACACTAAGGGAAAAAATTAAAGGGTCAAAAAAATTTCCGACATTTTATGGTGTTTTTTGACAGGCTGTATTTCAGTGAAAAATGGTCGTATCTAAAATTTAAAAAATTCATTTTGAAGCTCCAAGGTTCTAGTTTTCAGATCTTTTATTGAAAAATTTTTAGGAGCCACTGTTATCATGCAATCTTAAGCAATGGCGCGCAAGAAAAATGTTGCAAATTTTCTTGATTTTCGTTGAGTCTTTACGGACTTACAAATTTTTTTTTAGCTAAACCATTATATGTAGCAGATAGCCTGTTTATTCAGCTTCAAGTTTCTTTTTTTTAAACCTTGATAGTTATTTTTTTCGCCGAGATACAGGACGTTAAATAGAAAAGATCCTTTTGTATTCCATCATTGATATCTCAGTAACCAATAGTCGTACGGGAAATTGCAAAACAGTTTTGGAAACTGAAATAAACGCCCTATAAGAAAGTGCTATGACTTTTAAGAATTTTTTTTTTAATCTTTTACATAAATTTGAAAACACATGAAAAAAAGAGTATTTTTTGGATTAATAGAAAATTGACGGCTAAGTTACAAATATTTATGAAATAAGAAATGTTGAGCGTGACTTTTATAGCTGAATATACTCTAAAAAACTCTGAGAAGTTACAATTCGATCTACCAAACCTTTCCTATTGTTTTACACAGTCAAACTTTTGAAAAAATTAAAGGGTCACGTTTCTTGTCGCTATAAAATTTCTAATGATAATTAAAATGGAAAATAAACATTTCTAATGCAAAAAACATTTAAATTAATGCAAAATGAAAAAATTTTTTGAAAAATTTTTGATTTTTTTTTTGAAAAAGCTTTCTTATTTTTAAAAAAACAATCTCCAATCGTTTCTAGTTCGATTACGATTTCTTTACCGCCGGCATTAGTGTTACCCAAAGCGTAGTACGTGGAGGTTGCGCGATCGGATTTACGCTTCATACTCTGACGGCGGTAAAGAAATGGTAATTGAACTAGAAACGATTGGACATTGTTTTTTTAACAATAAGAAAGCTTTTTCAAAAAAAAATTTCACAAATTTTTCAAAAAAAAAATTTGAAATTTAAAAAAAATATTATTTTTTTTGCATTAATTTAAATGTTTTTTGCATTAAAATTGTTTATTTTCCATTTTAATTATCATTAGAAATTTTTAGCGACAAGAAACGTGACCCTTTAATTTTTTCAAAAGTTTGACTGTGTAAAACAATAGGAAAGGTTTTGTAGATCAAATTGTAACTTCTCAGAGTTTTTTAAAGTATATTCAGCTACAAAAGTCACGCTCAACATTTCTCATTTCATAAATATTTGTAACTTAGCCGTCGATTTTCTATAAATGTGTCTCAATACACCATAAAATGTAGGAAATTTTTTTGACCCTTTAATTTTTTCCCTTAGTGTAGTAATTCCTGGGCTTCAGTATCTATGAGTCTTAATAGTCAATTTCTGACCGGTTTTTTCCAATACGATTAGGGTAAGTACGAAAGAGATGACCCACAAGGTGAGATGACCCAATAGAATATCTATTTTATTATTTGAATTTTGCAACCGTTTGTCGCTTCAGACTACAGTGTTTATGGTGAACACACGTGGAAATATTTGTAACAAATGTTTAAAACAAAACATAGATAAATTCATTTAAAAATATTTTTTCATCGATGTTGGAAATATTTCTATAGCTAAAATTACAAATCAAAATCTTCTAATAAGAAAAAAGTGTTTTGCAGAAAACCTCACGCCAACGGACAGTCGCGGGACCAACGTTATTGTTCGTTGTAAAAGGGTGTCCGCTGAGGACCCCCCGAGGACATTGTTTTTCTATACTTACCTTATCCGGGAACTTGTCCGTTGAAGAGGGGTGTTTGTTTAAAAAAGGTGTCGTTAAGAAAGGTTTTACTGTAAGTATTAAGCATTGAAGATTATGTGGTGCACATAAGTACAGCTGATCTGTATTTCAGTTTAAAATAATCTGTTAACCATTTCTTCCGCATGTAGAGGAAAAATAGTCCATTAAATTTTTAAAATCAACTAGTGGCTACTTAAAATTACAATTAAGGGTTGAAATTTGATGAAAATATTTTTTGATATTAAGAACAGTATTTTGACAATAGAACGTAGAAAAAAAAATAAACCTTTCAAACGAAATACCCCAATAAAATACATTTTGCATTATAAAAGTCGATACTAATTATATCTTTTTTTAATGACATTTTTGTTGTATTTTGGATACCGAATATTGTATACCAAGTTCATAAGTCGTAATTTTAAGAAATTTACATGTCGCGCTAGATTCATCAGTCAGCTTACTTGAATAACTACCTGTTATAAAATTTATTTCCGAAACTAAAGACTCGCACCCATAAGTGGAAAAAAAAATAGACAGTTGGGCAGTTGCTTATTTTTTTAAACAGTTATAGGTTTTAGAAATGCACTCCAAGTTTTTATTATTATGCGTTCTTTTTAATTGTGTCCAATAACCGATCATATTGCTTCCACGTCCATTATTAAGTCGAATTTTTTTTTTCAATTTTTGTTGTAAAATGGG
>JARFIZ010000271.1:0-24887 GCA_036325965.1 Sinopyrophorus schimmeli | reverse complement strand
AAATGGAAAGGACTCGCTTTTTTAATTTTAATTGGACCACGGGAAATGGTCAAAATGGCATTTTAAAAAAGGGGTGAAATTTCTTGCGCAGAACGGTTCTTTGAGGCGGATATCTCGGCCCCCGATAGAGTTATCGCGGCGCACAAAAATCAAAACGTGTGCCTTTAATGTGGCTACGACATATCCAAAATTCAACCCTCTACCTCTTCCCTCTCCTCCAGAACGATCCGCGCAAGGAAAATCGAAATAACTAAAAATTATGCCCCCTAAGCCCCCCGAACCCCTTTCAATCCTAATATTTTGTAATTTGCCACCTTCGTACCAAATTTGAATGGTCTAGGTCCACGCCATCATGTAAACTCGAAAAAGTGGCTTATTTTTATAAGTAAACAAACTAGAAGTTTGCCGCTTCGCGGCTAACTTCTAGGCAAAATCGCATTCGCGATTTTGCTAAACGCTATCGCGTTTAAGGCCTTCGGCTCCTAGAAAAATTCAAAATATGTCGGTATTTTTTTGATAAACGCTGTCGCGTTTAAGACCTTCGGCTTCTAGTAAAATTCAAAATTTGTCAGAATTTCTTGACATTTTGATTTTTCTTAAAGTTCGGTACTTCTAGGAAAAATCGCTTTGCGATTTTGCTGCATTTTTATTGTTAGCATCGATTCATTAATATCTAATTTGACTTGTTGGCCGCTTCGCGGCTAACCTCTGGGCGATTTTGCAGCATTATTGTTAGTACCGATTTATTGTTATTCAATGCGAACTTGTTTGCCGCTTCGCGGCTAACCTCTGGGCGATTTTGCAGCATTTTTGTTAGTATAAATTTGTTGTTATTCAATGTGATTTTGCTTACCGCTTTTGATAAACGCTATTGCGTTTAAGACCTTCGGCTTCTAGTAAAATTCAAAATCTGTCAGTGTTTGTTGACATTTTGATTTTTCTTAAAGTCCGGTACATCTAGGAAAATCGCTTTGCGATTTTGCTGCATTTTATTGTTAGCATCGATTCATTAATATCTAATTTGACTTGTTGGCCGCTTCGCGGCTAACCTCTGGGCGAGTTTGCAGCTTTTTTGTTAGTATCGACTTATTGTTATTCAATGCGAACTTGTTTGCCGCTTCGCGGCTATTTTCTGACAAAATCGCTTCGCGATTTTGCAGCATTTTGTTGGTACCAATTTATTGTCATTTAATGTGAACTTGTTTGCCGCTTCGCGGCTAACTTCTAGGCAAAATCGCATTGCGATTTTGTTGCATTTTTCGCTTCACTTACGCGTCTCGTAACATAATTTAAATTTTTAAAATTCTAATTAATATTATTTTTATTAATAATACTACAGAGCAATTTATTTAGTTTTACTCTCAATATCCAATCAACTTTTGCAAAATATTTTATCAAATGAGGAAATTGAAATAGATTAAAACCTCTTTTTTCAGTTAGCGCAAAAACATAATTTTTTAATTAAAAGAATATATCTATCATATACATATATAATAATATAATTAATTAAAATGAACAAAGGTAAGCATTTTTAAAATATAAGTAAAAACACAGTTTTCTGAACCATACAATTAAGGTAACGAATTAGCCCCTTGTTAAAAAATTATAAAATTATTTATGGGCGTACAGAAATATTTTGACTATAGGGGGAAAATGGCATGAAACAGCCAAGTTTTGAAACAGCCATTATCAATTACGCGGTAGTTTTCATACGAATCGTTTATGTATTATTATTTTAAAATAGCAACACTGGCCAGATATCCCCCACAAAAATTTGACCGTTCACCGTCAATAAACGGCGCCGATACGACGTATTGAAGATTTTGTCGTCAAAAAGTAAGGTTTTGAGTTCAGTTTATTTGTTTTCTAACGCCTATACGTACAAAACTAATAATAATATGATTACACTATAATTTTATAGATATATTAGGCCTTCTAATAACGTATATATTTTGTAGACTAATCTTTGATTTCATAGTAATTTTCGAGATTTTGTTTCTTGAGATAAGACATGAGAACCATTAAAATGTTTATTTCCAAATAAAATATTTTATTTCGTAGCGTAAAAAGTTTGTTTTTAAAAGTGTTACAGAATTGGTCGCCTTGGCTTCCTCGCATTCGAGTTTAAGGTTTCAAAAGCCGCTCTGTTTACGCAAATCTGCCCGTTAACTCTTAATTTCAAATACAGTCAACTCGCGTTATAACGAATTTCAAGGGACCCACGAAAAAGTTCGTTATATCGAAAGTTCGTTATATCGAAATTCCTGTTTTGAAACAGCCATTATCAATTACGCGGTAGTTTTCATACGAATCGTTTATGTATTATTATTTTAAAATAGCAACACTGGCCAGATATCCCCCACAAAAATTTGACCGTTCACCGTCAATAAACGGCGCCGATACGACGTATTGAAGATTTTGTCGTCAAAAGTAAGGTTTTGAGTTCAGTTTATTTGTTTTCTAACGCCTATACGTACAAAACTAATAATAATATGATTACACTATAATTTTATAGATATATTAGGCCTTCTAATAACGTATATATTTTGTAGACTAATCTTTGATTTCATAGTAATTTTCGAGATTTTGTTTCTTGAGAGAATATGTTTTGAAATAGCCGGACTGCAGTGTAATAAAAAAGCCACCTTTTAATTGCATAAAATGCAATAATAATTGTAGTAACAGCAATCAAGAGTGGTACCGATGCAAAATTGTAATGGTTGGGCATATAAATCCTGTGGCGTAAAAGGAAATTGCATTATTTTGCTAAAAACGTTTTTAAGTTTTGCAATGATTGATCTCAAACGTCAAATTTTTTGACAGTTTCTTAGATTTATGTAAGTAAATATTTTATCGAGAGTTTGCGTTATTTAAAACGTTTTATAATTATATAAGATCTAAAATGATAGCTTAAGATTATTATTAAATAATATCTTCGTTAATGTGCAGTTTTAATCTTGTAATAAGAACATGGCTTTTTCAAAAATTGGGTTGGCTGTTTCAATACCTATAGGTTATGAAAAAGCCAAATTTTATTTTTTTTATAAATGATTAGAAGTCGAAAAATATCTTTAATTTTGAAAAATGTTTTATGACATTACGTACATAAATGCATGAACAATTACAGACTTAAAAAAAAAATTGATTTATTTATGTCCTTCTATATTATTTATCCTTTTTTTTTAAACTGGCTGTTCCATGCCACTTTCCCCCTTATCCGATTTTAGTTTGATTAAAATACATTTAGAGTTTTTCAAAACCTGGGCCTTCAAAGTGAGATGACGATACTTTTTACTTGGATAGTAGATAGCCGTATGCAGCTGCAAATACAGCATATACATTTTTGTTTATTATTAGCTTTAAAATACTTTTTTTTCTAAACTGGTTTCGATGACCAGTCGATGAGCGTTACGAATTTGGAGATTTTAGCCGACCCTACATTGTAAATATCAGCTTCTCAAACGTCCCTTAATTTGAGCGTTTAAAAAGAAAGAAATTTAGTTTGTGATTTTAGTACAGTTTGTTTTTTCGATGGGTTAGTTTATGTAAATACCTCTCTAAAATTTGTTGTTAATTTTGTTATGTGGAAGTGTTGTTTGCTTCTTTAGTCAGTTATTTTGTACTACTGTAAAAAATAAAATTGAGTATGTCTGAGATAAGACATGAGAACCATTAAAAATGTATTTCGCTAAATAAAATATTTTATTTCGTAGCGTAAAAAGTTTGTTTTTAAAAGTGTTACAGAATTGGTCGCCTTGGCTTCCTCGCATACGAGTTTTAAGGTTTCAAAAGCCGCTCTGTTTACGCAAATCTGCCCGTTAATCTCTTAATTTCGGAAATATTAGCAATCAAAAATTACCAAAAAAAGCCCGCCTTTTAAGATTTTTGCAAAGCTCCCGGTGTTTTGCGCCTTTCAAAATTTCATATTTCCAACCCATAATGCTTTGAATTCGAATTTAAACATTTTTTTTTGTTTCATAACGGTTAAAGACGGGAAGAAACAATACCTTCATTAAGAAAAACGTCTGTCCAAGAAGAAAACCTCTTGTTACTCCATTATTGGAGAGTATTTTCAATACATAATTTAAAAAGAATAAATAATTGTTTGTAGTGATAGTAAAAAATGTAAAACGACGTTTTAAAATTGCAAGTAGGCGATCGAAGACGCTAATTTAAATAAATATGTACGAAACTGCAAAAATTAATAATTAATCCATTTTATGCATTTTGTAATCAAATTTGTTAAAACTAATTTACTAATTTATGTTGGGGTGTATCTTTAACACCCCAAACTTGTATGCCGCATTAAACATACCTCTATGTTAGGAATTCCGCCCAATTTTTTAGGGAGTCCTGAGGGTCGAACCTCTAAACGAAAATTTTTGTAAAATGAACAGTAAGAACCGCTCTTCTTCGGGCTTTCCAGCAAATATAAATTTAACTCCTTTTGAAAATGCCAAGTCTTAGAAATGACGATGGGAAGAATTATTCAAATATGTTGTATTTCGTGAATTCCTCTCAAGGTTGTGTTTCATATCGTAACGGTCGCTTTTAAAAGTGTAGGATTCCTGGCGCCGGAGCCCTAAGCAGCCCGGTGTCCTCAAAGATGAATATTGTCATTTCGAAAGACCGCTCTTTCTATCTGCGCAAACCCCACATTTCTATTGTTATTAGTTTCGGAGATATTAGCAATCAAAGGTACATCAAAATGATTAATTATAATAAATTTCCTTCTGTCAGATGAAACGTCAAATTTTCAAAACTCGTGCGCGAGCCGTCAATTTTTCTTATTAATCTAATATCTCGAGAACCGCTGAACCGATTTACAAAACTTTTTTAAATGAATCTGGAAGATCTCATGACACTTTCGTTCGCTTTATGTTGGGGTCTATCTTCAACCCCTAAGCCGGTATGCTGCGTCGAACATACCCCTATTTCAGGAATTCCGCCTAATTATTTAGAGGCTTCTAAGGGCCGAACGCCTAAAGAATTTTTTTTAATTAACAGTAAGAAGCGCTCTTTTTGGGCTTTCTAGCGAATATAAATTTAACCCCTTTTAAAAATTCCAAGTCTTAGATATGACGATGGGAAGAATTAGAAATGTTGTATTTGGTGAATTAAAATGATGTCTTCCGTAGCGTAAAACGATCGCTTTCAAAGGTGTTGGTAAAAATCGAGGCGGAGCCCTACGCAGCCCTAATGTTCTGAAAGATGACTATTAGCATCTAAAAGACCGCTCTTTCTACCTGCGCAAACCCCAATTTTCTATCGTTTTTAGTTTCGGAGATATTAGCAATCAAAAACACCAAAAAGCCCGTTTTTAAGATTTTTGCGGAGCCCCGGGCTCTGCCCCATTCAAAAGTTAACTTTTCTACGTAAAATAACGCGTTCTATTCGAATTTAAATATTTTAGGCGCTTGCAGCTACCGTTTTCGAGTAATTTGAGTTCAAAATTTTTGCGCAGGGCTAGGGCCTTCCAGGGCCGTATTCTTAAAAATCAAAATTAAGGTGTGATAGCGCAGCTTCTGACTTGGTTAATAAAAAACATTTAAAATATCATTTACGCCATTAAATAGAAAAGAAAAGGCATATAATAATTATAGATGGCCAGGAAAAAAGTATATTAATGTTAGAAGGTAGTTTATAAATTTCAAATTAATAAATGTATGCCAAACATTGGCATTTCCACAATAGAATAGGTTTTGAGACGCTAAAAATTGTGTTTTATTATTATACACTGTTCCATTAATGTGTTTATAACATACTCATAGTTTGCAATTGATAAGTGTACAAACATGTGCAGTTCCCAGTGATCTCGTTTACAATTTAGAAACAGAATTTAAAAATTTAGATATTAAAATAAAATTTTGTAAAAGGGTCATATGCAAAGATATTTTAAATGTATTATTATAATTTGCAAAAATTTTAAGTATACTTATTATGAGACTAATAAAATGTCAGTAAACACATAAAAATTTGAAAAAAAAATTTTTGAATGTACCAGACAAAAAATTAATAACAATATTTTAATTTAGAATACGATTACATGCATGATAATTTTACAATGAAGTATATCCTACATGACTTTAGAACACACAATCTGTGATTAATGAAAAGCAAAACAAAATCTAATTTTTTTTTCTTCTATTTTCTTATCCGGACGTACCTATAAAAAAAAGAGAAGGGATGGAGGGGTGTGTGTAATGCGTCCGATTGTGTAGTAGTGTGTTTATATGTATGTAAACCAACTCGAACAACAGGTAGCCGAACTAAAATCTAATACCGTAAGCGACAATATTGCGAATAGTTTTTGGTTGATGCGGTTTTACATCTGTGTCAATCAGCATTTTAACATCTTGGCCCCGGCGAACGCGAGATAAAGCGACGTAAATTTGACCGGCGCTGAAAGCATCTGTTTGTAACGCGACTCCTACTTTTGAAACCGTTTGGCCCTGTGCTTTGTTAATCGTCATACAATACGCGAGTCTTACTGGGAATTGAACTCTTCTGAAATGTAGCCTCGTACCATTCGGTTCGTTATCTTTAAAATCGAACGCGAACCGCGATAGTACGACGCCACATCCATGTCGAGCAGCGTTCCCAGTAAGTATTTTGCAATGGAGCAGGTCCTTACCCAAACGTTCTACCAGGAGGCGCGTTCCATTGCAAAGACCGTTACGAATGTCGACGTTTCTTAAAAGGACGACAACCGAATTAACTTTAATTCTAAAGGTCGTCGCTTTAGTTTTCGAGAAAATCGAAAGAGAAGGCGCAAAATGCGATTTCGAAAATCGTTTTTGCCAAAAGGCCGATTTAGAGAATACCGTGGGCATAGGGACGCCGCCAAAAGGCGTCGATCAGTTTTCCGAAACTTTTCAGAAAATTTGAAAAATTTAGCGGCGTTTTCGAATTATCGGGAAAAGACAGGTTTACGAAGCTTGTTTTTTTAGAGGTTTAAATGAGTTTTATAGGGTAATTATTATTAATAAGAAGATTTTTCATGCGTAGTATATTATCTTCATAAAAATCTTCATGGCTTAACCGTAAAGCTCTATCCATAAGACCTTTAATTACACCTATCTTTTGACTCATTGGGTGATTAGAATAGTAGTTTAATAATCGCCCTGAACTGGTAGGCTTTTGATACCAATTCGTTTTTAATTTTCCATCTGAACCTCTATTTATTTTTACATCTAAAAAACAAAGAAAACAATTATCTTCAATTTCCATGGTAAATTGAATTCTTGGATGGAAGTTGTTGAAACTAATCACCCAATGAGTCAAAAGATAGGTGTAATTAAAGGTCTTATGGATAGAGCTTTACGGTTAAGCCATGAAGATTTTTATGAAGATAATATACTACGCATGAAAAATCTTCTTATTAATAATAATTACCCTATAAAACTCATTAATCGATTTATAAATAATTATAAATTGGTAAATAACAAAAAAGATGTCCAACAAATAACAACATACTTTAAATTTCCTTACATCAAAGAATTGTCCAGTAGTATAGATCGTTTTATTAGACCAAGAGGTGGAAAACTAGCATTTTATAATATAAAAACAATTAATACAGTGTATAGCAAATTAAAAGATCCAATTCCTCTTCTTCAACAATCTGGTTTGATTTATAAAATACCATGTAGCTGTGGAAGTAGTTACATTGGTCAAACAAATCAAAGACTTGAAGAAAGATTAAAACAACATAAAAATGATTGTAAAAATATAAATTATTAAACCAAACAAAACAGCATTAGCTATGCACCATTTTGATGTTGGACATCAATTCCAATTTGAAAACGTTTCCATTTTACATCGTGAACAAAATATACATAAAAGAAATTTAAGTGAAATGGTTTATATCAAAATTAATAAAACTGTAAATTTGCGTTCGGATACTCAAGGCCTTAGTTTAATATATAATGACATCTTAAATAAAATTAAAACATAAAACTAAAATTAATCATAAAATTTAAATCAAAATTATACAACTACAAATAATTTTCTTTTTAGAATCATAGTTACAGCCTTTCATGTAATTATTTAGAATCATAGTTACAATCTTTCATATTTAAAAATCTTTCATTTTGACACATGTAGAATTATTGAGTTTTAATGGTTAACTTCCTTTTTTGTGTTGTTAAGGTATTTTATAATTTATATTATTTTATAAAATACTTGTAGTTATTGTTGTTATAGTTTGTTAATTTTCAGTTGCTTGATAAAGTTTCAATAAAGAAACGAAACGTTGCAAGTTAACAATTTGTTTTTTATTGTGTCCAATTCCAGTGAACATTAACATATTGTTAAATTTTATATTTTACAGATAAATTAAAAATATATATTTTTCTTTTTAAATCAATAAATAAATAGCAATCGTTTGTTGTGATAAACTCAAACACTTAATTATGGTATTTTTAACTATTTAATATTGGACAAACATTTTGACATTTGCGTAAGATGAATTGCATATTCAATTTGAACAATCTTCTACAACTGCAAAAGTTCTGAGCGTTATCGCATCAGGGGTGATTGAATATTAATGAGAGTCTAAAATGTGTGAAAATCTTAAAATTTGATTAAACTTGCATGTCTTCAACGTAATGTGAAAGTTAATGCTCCAACTGAATTTATTATTAGTTCTAAACTCTAATTCGAGCATTTTCGGTCGTTTGTGTACCGAAAAACTTAAATTTAAAGCTGGAAACCTACATCAAACTATTACACAGAAATTACATAAATTGAAATTTATGTTCAAAATCGCTTAATAAAATAAAGTACATAATAAATATACTCCTACATGTATTAAGTTACATTGTTACCTCTTCTAACCATTAGTGTAAGTAACACCTATAATTTCACAATACAAAACAAACATTTACATAATGTCAACTCCTACAAAACTCATTATAATCCACTTTTGAAAATTTACACAATTTTGATATCAATTATCGATAATTATAAGTTTTTTTTCGCCTTAAATGGTGAAGTTCATAACAAATCAGGGAATAAAACAAATTAAAATTTATAACTGATAGGAAACAAAGCCTCACACCATTTTCATTTATTATTAAACCTCTTTCTTAATTTCGGAAGGGTTTACAAAATTAGAGCGGCACTGATATTATTTATTTAGACCTTATTGTATTTTTAACCGTAGAGGGGTAGATAAGAGCTGTTACACGACCCATTAACTTACGCCTCCAATAAAATTTCAATTATTTTTGGATGCTTCCAAAGCAGATTAGAGAATCAAAACGCGAAGCAAACATTTATACGAGTTGGGTACGTATTTTTATTTTCACAGCAATTATGGTTCTAATTTTTTCCAAATAGACCATATTTCACAATTTTACAAAATGTAAAAAAACCCATGTGGAGGAAAAATAAAATCTGAATTTTCACAAAATGTAGTCTATATCTTCGTTAATGAAGTTCAATTAGTGCCATTCTGTTATTTTTACCTCTTTAGGAAATATGATTTCTTTAAAAGTGCTACTTTTACAAATAAATATGAAAATAATCTGGAAGTTTGATAATTTATAAAGACCGATAATTTGCCAAAAATATCATTCTAAACTCATTATAATCGACTATGTTTGAATTTTGACGGCTTTCAAGGCGTATATATTGGTAATCGGGTCCTTTTAAAGGATATTTTAACGCGTATTTCGCGCCTTGTCGACCGTATACCCATTCGACGTTATGATGGCAACCATACTTCATTAAAATAAAAGGATTATAAGGGACCACGTGAGAATTATTATATTCGATAAAATCATTGTTCGCGATTTCCATGTGAATTTCGCCACCGTCACTCGGCGAACGGCGTTTGTATTGACACGGACGATTTTCATGTACGACGGTATAATTTGAAAATGGTTTCGGAAAATGTTTGCTACAAACGCCGTTAATTTGACAATAATCGCCGCATTTATGAAGTTGCTTTTTAATCACCAATTCTCTGAACCGCCGTTGTTTTTCGGCCCACTCCGACTTATCTTGAGGATCGGGCAATTTAGGAATTTCAGCACTAATGTATTCGTCGACCGATTGCGGAGTTCTTTCCAAATTCGCGATGGTGATCAACTTGTGGGAGTGCGGTCCTCCTCGTTTTTGAAACTCCAAGCTTTCCATAAACGCCACGCATTTGCCAAAAATGTTTTTCTTTTCTACGTCAGCTTGGAGTTTTCGCGATTTATCCATCCAAATTCGCGTAACCACGTGAGGAGCATCCGTCGCCGATTCCGCATTTTGCTTATTTCGCTTAATTTCTGGACCACCCGGATCGTTTGTAAAAGTTAAAAAAAAGTGTGGTTGCCCTTTTCGCGAAATATCGCGGCCGTTCATAAAACTTTTGCGATAAAACGCACGACATCCTTTATAAGAACTCGGTGCCACCAAAACTTTTCCCAACTGTTCGCCAGGACGTAAACCGCGTGAAATATGATCTAAAAGAGCCTCCGTTCCGATGACTCTTCTATTAATTTGTGTTCTCTTAATGTGCGCGGCTACTTGTTGGTCGACTTTAAAACTCGCGTCGATTATATACGTTTGCGTAAGGTACCCAAATTGTATATGTGGTGTAAATTTGTACCGCTTCACGCAATTGTAACCGGTACATGTAATATTGTCGACACGAAACAAATTGTCGACCCGTTACTATATCCGTAATTTCGCCGTCATTCTCGATATTTTCGTTTTCGTTAACATTTGTCTGTAGTCGCGACGTATTACGCGTCGCGAGTGGTATACCGTAATAATACCCGGTTTCGCCGCTCGGAAAAAGTATCGAATATGTACACGTGTCCGTATATTGATTCCACAAATCGAGTTTTTGTAATCCGGTGGAATGTGTAGTTATGTGTATTCCTTCGCGATCCGGTGGTTCGCGTGTGCTAGAAACCCAAAGAGCACACATAGTGTCACCAGCCGGACGATTAACCTGACGCGGATGTAATTGCCTGTCACGTAGGTTTTCCGGAACCTCTCGTTGGTCTAAGAGAGTTAACCTCACGTGAGGAACTTCTTGACCATTATTTTGGGCGAGCTCGGCTTCGTACAGGTCTTTCATTTGAAAACACGCGCGAGCAAACGGATGTGATACCAAAAGTGTGTTGTGTAATTGTCGAACGATGTTTTCTTTAAATTTGTGTTTTTGAAAAATCTGTATTGGCACGTGCTGCGACGGCGTCTTCGACGTTTAAAAAATATAAACTTAAAAAACGCGGTGATTCACCTTCCGGTGGTATTAAGTCGCCGACGCAGTGTCGAAAGTCACCGTTTAATAAACACACGGTTGATCCACGACCGGGCGCGATTTGTTGGCCTACTTGTAGGGACGCAAACGACATTAATGAATTGTAGGCTTTGGCGTTATTACAAAATCTTGCGAATCTGGGCGTTTTCTTTTGGGTCGCGTAATTCTCGAATGGTTTCCGGCAATTCAGTCCACGGAGATAACGCCACTTTCCCGTTACTACAACATTTTGAAAAGTTTCGGAATTTAGAAGTAATGCCAAACAATGTGGGCATTTCTTATCGCCAAATGTACCGCTGTCATAGTAATCGGGATAATGGTTGGCACTTATCCCTGCGCACCCTACAGTGTTGTGTCTTCGGTAACAAAAACGGATTGTTTCGATACCGGGCGTGTGTTTTCTGGTGAAACGTTAACTACGCGAGAACGTAGGTTATATGGCGTTTGAACAACTTCTGTTGCATCCGTATTAAGAACGACGTCAGTTTCGTTGTTTCTGACCCGTGCGACGTACGGGCAGCTGTCACTCGACGTAAGATCTAAGACATGTTGCATTATTCGCGCACGTTCTGCAACCATATCTAAATTTTGAAAACCGTGACCCCATTTTCCATTAAATAGGATTCAGCAATTAAACATAGTGAACGCCGCAATTGAACCCGTCCGTTTGTTTATTAAAATTACGTTCAATAACGAATTGAACGTTGTTATGTCCGTTTAGATCTCGAACCGCTTGCTGAATCCTATTTTTATTGCCGCGTAAAATGTGTATCGTTTTGCGTCGGGTCATATAAATGAACGTTGTCTTGCCGAAACTCGTATATCGCGATCATAAAATGTGGCGCATTAGTATGTATAATAATGACAGCCACCTCATAGTCGGAAGGCGTCCCGAAGCAACAATTAATCGCGGATTCGATATTCTTAACGCGGGAAGTGTGTAACGCAGCCATATAATAAGGATCCACGACCACGACATTTCTTGAACACCGCACGGATAACTACAGATGAAAGCGTAAACGCTACCTTCATCTAAATAACGGCGTGGTTCGGAAATTGTCTGTAATATGTCGTCGCGAATGAGCCGACAATGAGATGCGATTGTTAATGTAATGTTTGCGAAGTTTGTGTGTAGGAGGAAGCTTTGGATAGGAAAATTGACAGACTAATATAATATTTTTTTTCAACATTAAAAAAAATTAATTAATATAAAAAAAATATATTTTGTTGTTTGCCTATTTATTTCCATTTATTTATTTATTTTTAACTGTTATTGTTATGTATTGCAATTTTGGAAAACAATTAGATAAATTAAATAGATTTTTTTTATGTGTCGTTAGATTCTTCAAGTAAAAGAAAAATAAAAGTAATAATTGTGTATTTGTCATTTGATAAATGTTAATTTTTTGTCTTTGTTATTTTTATTTATTTTCTGTTGAATTCAATAACGATAACATGGTGAAATGCCACAAATATATTACACCACTTTATATACATATAGGTACTGATAAAATATTAAGATCTATAACACGTGTTTTCAAAAAAATTAAAAAATAGAAAAAAAATACACAGGACGGTTTAATCGATCTTGATAAAATTTTAATATGTTGTAAAATAGAAGAACAGCCGTATAAGATGTCATTATACAGTAAAAAAATTCCAAAAGTCTTTTCTTCAAAAATCACAACCGATATTACAACAAATATTTTGATTTGAAAAAAAATTAAATTATTTGATTAAAACTTTAAATTAAAACATTTCAATTGGGAATTATTTATTTTTATTGTTTCAAAAACAATGAGAGTCTTTATATAATTTAAAAAATTACAACTGTTTTCTAAATATAATAAAATTAATTACTGCTTGATATAATTACAACAAAATATAATAAACCATACTACAATTAAACAAAAATAATTATTTTTGATATACGCACCACTTCGATCAATTAGAAAAAATATATATTATTTAAGATGGTATGACGCTTTAAAAAAAATTCATAATTTTTCTCAAGTCATATCGGTATTACATACATAGAAGAAACGTATTTTGGAATTGGATAATGAAATCTTATATGACTGTTATTTTGTCCCGAGTGTTTATATATCGCTATAACATACAAAAAATTTATTAAGATCGATTAACCGGTTTCTGAGTAATTGTTTTTCTATTTTTCAGTGTTGTTTGATTTTCTCAAAAACATGTTGAGTTAGAGATCTAAACTTTCATGGTCTTAGTACTTCATAAATACCTACATATTCCCAAAGTAGCAATGAAACGAATTCCTCGGGGGCAATTTCACCATGCTAATCCACGTATGCCCTTTACATTTAAGCAACAAATAAAAAATGATGCATGTTTTGCTTTGTTTGATTTACACGGCACGGTTTTTTATACAAAAAAATTGCAATTGTCATTCACTTGATTTTTCCAAGAACTAATTTTCCTTGTAAATCACAAAAAAGGTATACTAAATAACATATTTAGAAGCAGATCAATTCATGTCATAGTTATAATAATTTGTATATTGATTTAAAAAATACATGAATATAAAATTAAATTTTAATATATTAACTTAAATAAAAAAACGTATTAAAATAAATTTATAAAAATATAAGCAATCTGATGGAATACTTGAATAAAAGCAGTTTAATAAAAAAATGAAAAGCAATAGGTTACATATGTAAAAAAAATATTAAAACTTACCAGTAAGATCATGGACGATATTATGCTGCGGATGGCCTTCTCTGGTGGAAGAAGTTTTACCCACGCTTCTTGAAGGTGTTACAAATGAAACAGCTTCAATGCCTTTATTAAGAATATACAATTATATAATTTCAAGTTGTTTAAAAATTAAAAAAAATATATAATTAAAATAATATTATATGAAAATATATATATAAATTAATGTAATGAATAATTATTAAAGAAATATTAAAACTATTACCATGATCATAACTGATATTCTGCTGGGATGTCCCGGTTTTCACCAGTTCTTAAAGGTGTTACAAATAACGAATCTTTTTAAGAATATACAATTATAAACAAGTTGTTAAAAATTAAAACAATATATTTCAAGATAATATTGATTGAAAATATTAAAATTCATGTAATGATTTTTAAATGAGTTGTAAAATATTTACGCTTTTTTAACTGATGTTTAGTGCAGGATGACCGCGTTTTCTTCAGAGTCAATTAGAGCATAGAAGATAACGAACTTTAAAAACACTTAAACGGCGGTAAATGATTTCGACGAACGATATTTAAAGAAATATTAAAACTTACCAGTAAGATCTGACGATATTCTGCTGTGGATGTCCTTCTCTGGTGGAAGAAGTTTCACCAAGCTTCTTAAAGGTGTTCAAATGGAACAGCTTCAATGCCTTTATTAAGAATATACAATTATATAATTTCAATGTTTAAAATTAAAACAATATAAATTCAAATAATATTATATGAAAATATATAAAATCAATGTAATGAATAATTATTAAATGAGTAATAGTAAAACTATTTACCTTGATCTTTAACTGATGTGGAGTGCGAGGATGACCGCGTTTTCTCGATGTCTTGGAGGACGCGAAGAAGATAACGAATCTTCTTGAGTATAAACACTTACAACCGAGCTGGTAAATGATTTCGACGACGATATTTCGGTGGATGAGTGATTGAAACATCTTCAGATTTCCTGTCGATGCTTTTTGTGTGATGCTTGTTTTATATCATTACGGCGTTTTTTTAATTTGGTGTTTTATTGAAGGCATGTTTGCTGTTTTGTTTCAAGAGATACAAATCTACAGCATACAAAATAACCAACAATAAAAACTGAATTGAAATGGCGGTAAATGGTAGTCGCAGGTCAAACAATCATTTGAACGAACTTACCGACTACTTCGATTTGACGACATGCAGGACAAAACCAGCGTAGATGTTTAAAGTTTTGAAACCATTTTATAAATTCTACTATACGATCAAATTCCTTTTGAAATTACAAAGGTTAACCTTAAAGTGTAGTTGGATCAGCTGTTCTAAATATCATTATGTTTGAGGTAAACAATTTTATTAATCAGAATATAAAAACTATTAGTTATATGCTCTATTAATTGTTAATTGTTTAATATTGGTCTGTAATAATTTTATTATGTTTGTTTAATATTGTGTATTTCAAACTGATATATCTAAAAACATTACATTTGTGTTCTTGTTGTTTGTTATAATTTTGATATGTATTTATGATAAGGTATATGTATTTATAATTTTTGTGTATGTATAAATATTTTAATCTATTCAATCAATAAATATTTAAAAATCATTTATTGTTTGTTTAATAGTGTGTATTTTAAATTGTTATACAGTACTACATCGGAATGTTACGAGGTTTTGGGAACTTTGTAAGGTCCTTAGAAGTATAAAATTTGTTTCAGTGGTGCTTTGGATTAAGGTATTGCTGTGAAAGTTTATCAATAATAGATAAAACTTATAATATAGAAAAGTTTTATAAATATACAATAAATAAATAAAGTGCATATTAATTTTAACAAACGTGTTCCGTTTAGTCCTTTCTGTGTACTTCATTATTACATTTTGAGTTTCAAAAGAAAATGCATTTAATTCTTAAAGTCTGTCCAATCTTTTTACTTACATAGCTCTAATCAACGACCAATACATGATATACATATTTGCAATATTTACGTTTTATTATCACAAAATACTTTCTCTTCTAAATTGGTTTCCATTACCAGTGGATGTTGGTTGAAAACTTGTGACACTTTTATATTCTTGACTTCAAAATTCGAGATATCTGACGTTTTACCTTATTTTTAGCTCCTACATCCCTTAATGTAAGCGTTTAGGTAGAAAAATTGTTGTTTGTATTCTTAGTACAGTTTCTTTATTGATGCGTTCTTTTACGTACGTCTCCTATATTCGTTGTTAAATTTGATATTTGTTAGTCTTATTTGATTGTTTAATCAGTTATTTTTACCTCTATAAAAATAAAATTAAGAATATGTGAGATAAGACATGAGAACTATTAAAGTGTCATTCATTGTCAACTTGTTTGCCGCTCCGCAGCTATCTTCTAGGCAAAATCGCTTTGCGATTTTGCTGCATTATTGATACTATCAATTCATTGTCATTCAATGTGAACTTGTTTGCCGGTCCGCGGTTATTTCTCAACAAAATCGCTTTGCGATTTTGCTGCATTTGTTGTTGGCATCGATTCATTGTCATTCAATGTGAACTTGTTTGCCGCTCCGCGGTGTCTCTCAACAAAATCGCTTTGCGATTTTGTTGCATTTTATTGTTAGCATCGATTATTGTCATTCAATGGAACTTGTTTGCTGGTCCGCGGCTATCTTCTAAACAAAATTTTGCTGCATTTTCGCTTCGCTTACGCGTCTCGTAACATAATTTTTATTTTATTTAAAATTTAACTAATTAACCCTTCGTTAGTCACCTGGTCTACGATCGTAGACCACCTCCATTGACTTAACACGGTACGATATTTCAGGTGACTAACGAAGGATTTTTATTAATAATACTACGGAGCAATTTATTTTGTTTTATCTCTCAATATGCAACCAACTTTTGCAAAAAATTTTATCAAATGAGGAAATTGAAATAGAATCAAACCAATTTTTATAACTCTTTTTTCAATTAACACAATAACATAATTTTTTAATTAAACAATAGTAAAAGAATATATCTATCATATACATATATAACAATGTGATTAATTAAAATGACCAAAGGTAAGCATTTGTAAAATATAAGTAAAAACACAGTTTTTTGAACATAAAATTAAGGTAACTAATTACTGCCCTGTTAAAAAATTATGAAATTACTCATGGATGTGCAGACATATATTGACTATAATCCGATTAAAGTTTGATTAAAATACATTGCTTATTTTTCAAAATCTGAGCCTTCAAAGTGAGGTGACGATATTTTTACTTCGATAGTAGATAGCCCTAATCAGCGACGAATACAGGATATACTTTGTTATATCTTTGTTATTATTCTAAACTGGATGACCAGCAGATGTTGATCGTAAAAATTTAAGCGTTTTAATAGAAAAGATGTTAGTTTCTGGTCTTAGTACAGTTTTAAGGTTTCAAAAACCGCTCGGTCTACGCAAATTTGACCGTTTTATCTCTTGTAGTTTCGGAGATATTAGCAATCAAAATCACTGAAAAAGTCCGTTTTATAAAGATTTTTTGAGGTCTTCGGTGCTTTGCCCTTTCAAAGTTTCACTTTTCCAGCACAAAATAATGCCTTGAATTCGAGTTTAAAATTTTATTTTTGTTGCATAACTGTGAAACACGGCGAGAACAATAATATTTTTAAGAAACCATTTTAACTTATTATTGAGAGTATTTTCGATATATAATTTAATGGGAATAATTATTTGTACTCATAGTAAATAAATAAATATGTTGGATTTCATGGAGTCCTCCCAGGTTGTTTCGTAACGTAACAACGGTCGGTTTTAAACGCTGCAATTCCTGGCGCGGAGCCCTGCGCAGCCCTGGTGTCCTCAAAGATGACTCTCGGCATCTCAAAAGACCGCTCTTTCTATCTGCGCAAACCTCACCTTTCTAATGTTATTAGTTTAGGAGATATCAGCAATCAAAGGTACATCAAAATGAATAATTTGTGTAATTATAATTAATTTCGTGCATCTGACAGTTCTAAACGTCAAATTTAGAAAATTTCAAAACTCGGGGGCAATCCGTCAATTCCTTTAAAATCGAATATCTCGAGAACCGCTGAACCGATTTACAAAAACTTTTTTTTAAATGAATCTGAAGATCTCATGACACTTTCGTTCGCTTTATGTTGGGGTCTATCTTCAACCCCTAAGCCGGTATGCTGCGTCGAACATACCCCTATTTCAGAAATGCCGCCTAATTATTTAGAGGCTTCTGGGCCGAACGCCTAAAGAATTTTTTTTTTAATTAACAGTAAGAAGCGCTCTTTTGGGCTTTCTAGCGAATATAAATTTAACCCTTTTAAAAATTCAAGTCTTAGATATGACGATGGAAGAATTTTGTCATAAAATTTGAACTGCATCTATTGTTGTTTTAAACTCAAATACACTACCTGCCGTCTTATTAAGATTTAAAATTGTTAAACGAACGGTTTAAGGCTAATACTTTTCTCTTTTTGACGGATTCTCTTTTGCAGGTAGATTCACGACGGTGTGTCAATTATCTAAGTTTCGTTGTTAAAATGTGGGTTTCTGCGACAGTGCTATTGAAAACAACTAAATATGTATAAATTTTTAAAACACAATTCGCTTTTTAAAAGATTCAACGTAATCAACTTCATCTTCATTGGGTATCTTTTTTTTCTCAAAAATAGCTGTAACGATTAGTGTGATTACCACACACATCGTAGTAAGGAGTATTTATTCAATCTCTGTCTAATTCTTTAATATTGTCTTCTAAAGAAAGTATATTATTTTTCCTATAACTTTCGCTTTTTTTACCGCCGTTCTAAATCTTAAAATATTGTGTTTTCAAATTTTACATTGTTTTGCCGGGTAATCGGTATTAGTAGTCAATACCGTTAATTTTTTACAATAAGTGATTGCGACATTCAATTTTTTACAGTTAAATAATGGTAGGATCTTGATTCTAAAATTTTCGCGTATACGCTACTGTCACCGTCCCCAGTTAATTTCCCAAATTTTACTGCGTGCAATTCTTCGCCGTGTCAAAAACCTTCCACTATTATTGCCGACTCTATACATCCAGAACTTTTAGTGTAACTATAATTTTATAACAATTATCGGGTTTTCTTAAATTTAGATTGCAAATTAAATAATTTCTAAAATATACAGTTAGAAGCAAATGAATATTTCTTTTTTATTTGCTCATTTATTTTTAAAGTCAGATTATTTTTAATCATTTCAGTTATTTTTAATTATCGTTTAGAAAAATTTTCAATGCATTTTTCACCATGTTCTCGATGTCCTAAGTCTTTTCTTAAACCACTGTTAAACTCACTGATTATGCTTATATTTTATTCTGTAATCAAATTTCTGCGAAAATGGGGGATTTAACGCCTCGTATGGACAATCCTCTTTGTCAACCCCATTACACTTTTTAAAAAATTTTAATAGTTTTAAACGTGGTTTTCTTCACCAACATCTTTTTCAAATATGTAAGTTGTTTACGAAAGACGTTTATCAAATTTTGAATGCCCCCTTCGGACTCAACGGCGGTTTTCAATTTTAATTATATGTTAAACGTACCTACTCTTGTACTCGAACTGTCTTTTGATTTCTTTTTATCATTTTCTTTAACTATTGTTTCGCACTAAATTTAATTAGTATTAAAAAAAATGCGATCTAAAATAATAATGAGAGCGACCATCTTGTACGGTTGCGATTGATAAGTTCAAATCAGCAACTCGACTTTGTTTTGCTTCTAATTCGGCTAAAGGGCGTCGTAGAACGACAGTAAAACACAAAAAGAAACAGGGGATAATTCTATATCCGTTATTTGCAAAGGGGACGGTCCTCCGGCTCTTTTCGCTGAGACTAAATTAAAAATATAACAATTTTTGGCACACTTGCGTCACTCGGCCTTGTGGGGTTGAATCCACCTTAGACGTTTCCAAAGATCCGTTGACGCATTCATAAAATCATAAAACAATAAACTTTACGATGAAACCCTGTCCTAAGTATTACTTTAATATTAACTCATAAATATGATTAGAGCTGCGTAATTCTTTTTGTAGTTCTAGAAAATGTTTAGAGATTTATCAAAATACAAAAATGAGAAACATAAACTTTTTAATCATATTTACATATATATATATATATATATTTAGTTAATCTTTAGTTAAGAATTAGCGGTGATCAACTTGTTAATTAGGGGCCATCCAGAAATTACGTTTCACGAATTTCAATATTTTTGCCACCTCCTCCGTACCTATTACACGTCGTCGCATTTGTGAGACCCCTCCCGCTAATGTGACGTTACATACAGTAGTCCCGCATAAGTGGTTCACTGCTTAAATGAGTCAGCCGCTTATATGGGTCAAAATTTGTAGAACCAAATCAAACTATATAAACAACATTTAAAAACCGCCGTATAAATGAATCAAGTTTTCGGATAAGTGATTCACAGAATCAGTTTTCCTTACCTACATATTGTTATGTGTCAGGTAAAATTTTAAAGATATCCTTAATTTATTTATGAAGTTTCTCCGCTTTTTACAAAGTGGTTAAAAATGTTAAAAAAAGTTTTTGGAAGAAAATGGAGAACAAACTGAATTTCAAACCTATTAAAAAATTGAAAATATTGTATATAATAAAAGTTGTAACATGCAACAAATGAAGTTCACAGATTATTTCAAATATATATAATTATTGTACAGGTATTACACTTTTACCACTTGTATCGCCGTGTAATACACGACGATTTAATTAATCCCTTTAAATTAAAACATGAAACGTAGCCAATAGGAGTTTTTTCGGTAAGCAATCCCTAAATAAGGCGCTTATTACAGTTTCACTGCTTTAACTTTTCATGTTACATTCGCATGTAAATACTTTTCTGCAGGCCAGTTTTCCGATAAATTATTGTTACCATGTTTATGAGGGGTTGTAAATCCAAAACTACCTGGCCCCAGCCTTTGTCTATTTAATTGAAACTGACCAGCTTTGCTAAGAAGGTCACTAAACTCAAAGTCCAAATGCATCAAGAATGTTATTCTATCATATTTCTACGTAATATTTTAAAAATAAATACACAACGTGATTTATAATAAAAATTAGAAATCTACGTCTATTGGACAAAATTATAAATTTAATGTTTCTTAAATTGTATGATCGACTGTTGACTGCAATTATGAAATTTGAAATGTTTATTTCCACACAAAGTTTCCGACTAATAAGGTACAGTCAACTCGCGATATAACGAATACACCACAAATTCGAAGTCGTTTAATAAAATTTAATAAAACAATAGAAAACAACAATAAAAAAACCAATAGAAATAATAGAAATAGAAACACGTATAATCTAAAAAAATCCGTAATTATAGTTTGTAAGCAGGTGATTGTGCGTGTCCGTTCAATTGCGTTCTCCAGATTAAAGATACTTGAGAATAAAATCAAAAATTTTGTAGAAACACATTATGTAAATTTTATAACATACCTATAGTACTTACTTTTTTAATAAAAATTATTAGACTTTGGTCAAGAAAACTTCGTTATATCGAGGGGACCAAAACTCATTAAAATTTTCGTTATAAACCGAGGTTTTCAAGGGACCGGCGGTTTCTTTCTTTATATCGAGATTTTCGTTATATCGAGCTTCGTTATAACGCGAGTTGACTGTATTTCCTAGACGGTGTCAATTGATAATAAATAAGTATGAATACTTTAAGAAAGGCCACAAAATATAAGGTCGTTGACCCCAGAGTGCAACTGTACTAAAATTTTGCGTTATATTTCCATTTAATGTTTAACAATAAATACATATAAAAAACTCCTTTATTTTTAGGTCTAGGCATTGTACTAAATTAAATATGAAGCGTTTTGAAATAGTGTTAAAATTCTACATTCCAATAATAATTTGCAACTTATTCTATTTAATTAAATAAAATAAGCCAATGTTATAAACTATTATTTAATGAATGTAATCAACCTAACCAAAATAGAAAATTAAAAAGGAATAAATGGAATGTCGTTTAAAAAATTATAACGTTTTGGAATGTTATTGGGAATTTTGTAAAATATTCTAAAGTAATGAAAATAATGATATAAAAGATGGCATCTACAAATAAACTTCTTCCTATTTCAAATAATTAGAAAAATGTGGATAGGTACGAATCTGAATGGGTACGTAGTTAGAAAATAGAATGCATTTCCAATAACGTTAAAAATAATTTTAAAATTAACAAAGAGTAGATACCTAAAGCTTTAGCAACGGTAAATAAGGGTGACAAAGGGTCTACGCACAACGACTTGTTATTCAAATTCGTCATAAGCGTGCTTATAATTTTCACATCAGAAAAATCAATTTTATCAATTTACTTACATATAACTACGTTCTCTTGTAGTCGAAGTACTTTTGGATCACTTTTTCTCATTTCCTTTAACGATTGTTTAGTGTTAAATTTAATTCGTATAAAAAAAATGCGAGCTAAAATACCCTTATACGGAAACGGCATAAGAGAGCAACCATCTTGTACAGCGTATTCGGAAGAATCTTTCGAGAATGTATACAAAACTGGACGTTCGTTAATTTTTTAAAAGAACCGTAAGAGATATCGACGTCGGTTTTGCGTCATTAGACGCGTCCTGAATGGACGCTTCTAAATCACCATTAGACCAAAACGCTATCTCTTATCGTACGGCTCTAAGGCGCTTTCGAATGTGAATTTTTACGTAAAAGTTGGCGTCTTTTTTGCTAAAAATGCGCTACCGACGTAATTCAAAGCGTCGCGATGACGGGAATTTTGGTATCGAATTCGAAATCTTAAGCGCTTTTCGGGACGACAAAGCAAAAGTCTATAAGGGCACGCGTTCAAAAGTTAGGGGCGATTTTATTTTCCAAAAAATTTCTCAGAATTTTTGCGCTCCTGTGGAGGCGCCGGGGACGCTCCGACGTCGTTTTGACATGCAGGACTCTTGTTGGGCAGACATCAGATTGAAGTCCATTGGGGTCTCGTCGCTCCCGGACGTTTCCCAGGACCCGTTATAGGGCTCCAAAGGACGATTTTTTGTGGGCACAACGCCCCGACGGAGTAAAAAAATCGTAGTTTCGGAACGAATGGGAGTATCGAAACGCGGTTTTCGGTATCGGAAAGGCCATGAAAGCACGCAAATTTTGTTATCGGGGTGCGAGGCCGTATTTCGCGAAACGGCGCCGCTACGCCCTCCAAAGCGAACGCTCGAAAATGCAACTCGAGAAAAGGGCCGTAGCTCAAAATTTTCCAACAAGACCACCCCTTTTTTTTGTTTTTAATCGATAGCCCGTTTAATTTGAGGGGTACCTCCTCGCTTGTTGAAAGTAGGTCGTCGCTTTAGTTTTCGAGAAAATCGAAAGAGAAGGCGCAAAAATGCGATTTCGAAAATCGTTTTTTGCCAAAAAGGCCGATTTAGAGAATACTGTGGGCATAGGGGACGCCGCCAAAAGGCGTCGATCAGTTTTCCGAAACTTTTCAGAAAATTTGAAAAAAATCCTTAGCGGCGTTTTCGAATTATCGGGAAAAGACAGGTTTACGAAGCTTGTTTTTTTAGAGGTTTAAATGAGTTTTATAGGGTAATTATTATTAATAAGAAGATTTTTCATGCGTAGTATATTATCTTCATAAAAATCTTCATGGCTTAACCGTAAAGCTCTATCCATAAGACCTTTAATTACACCTATCTTTTGACTCATTGGGTGATTAGAATAGTAGTTTAATAATCGCCCTGAACTGGTAGGCTTTTGATACCAATTCGTTTTTAATTTTCCATCTGAACCTCTATTTATTTTTACATCTAAAAACAAAGAAAACAATTATCTTCAATTTCCATGGTAAATTGAATTCTTGGATGGAAGTTGTTGAAACTAATCACCCAATGAGTCAAAAGATAGGTGTAATTAAAGGTCTTATGGATAGAGCTTTACGGTTAAGCCATGAAGATTTTATGAAGATAATATACTACGCATGAAAAATCTTCTTATTAATAATAATTACCCTATAAAACTCATTAATCGATTTATAAATAATTATAAATTGGTAAATAACAAAAAAGATGTCCAACAAATAACAACATACTTTAAATTTCCTTACATCAAAGAATTGTCCAGTAGTATAGATCGTTTTATTAGACCAAGAGGTGGAAAACTAGCATTTTATAATAAAAAAACAATTAATACAGTGTATAGCAAATTAAAAGATCCAATTCCTCTTCTTCAACAATCTGGTTTGATTTATAAAATACCATGTAGCTGTGGAAGTAGTTACATTGGTCAAACAAATCAAAGACTTGAAGAAAGATTAAAACAACATAAAAATGATTGTAAAAATATAAATTATGTTAAACCAAACAAAACAGCATTAGCTATGCACCATTTTGATGTTGGACATCAATTCCAATTTGAAAACGTTTCCATTTTACATCGTGAACAAAATATACATAAAAGAAATTTAAGTGAAATGGTTTATATCAAAATTAATAAAACTGTAAATTTGCGTTCGGATACTCAAGGCCTTAGTTTAATATATAATGACATCTTAAATAAAATTAAAACATAAAACTAAAATTAATCATAAAATTTAAATCAAAATTATACAACTACAAATAATTTTCTTTTTAGAATCATAGTTACAGCCTTTCATGTAATTATTTAGAATCATAGTTACAATCTTTCATATTTAAAAATCTTTCATTTTGACACATGTAGAATTATTGAGTTTTAATGGTTAACTTCCTTTTTTGTGTTGTTAAGGTATTTTATAATTTATATTATTTTATAAAATACTTGTAGTTATTGTTGTTATAGTTTGTTAATTTTCAGTTGCTTGATAAAGTTTCAATAAAGAAACGAAACGTTGCAAGTTAACAATTTGTGTTTTATTGTGTCCAATTCCAGTGAACATTAACATATTGTTAA
>JARFIZ010000270.1:0-32109 GCA_036325965.1 Sinopyrophorus schimmeli | reverse complement strand
ATACGATTAAAAGGCAAGATTTATAAAACAGTCGTTAGGCCTGCTTTGGCATACAGTGCAAAAACATGGGCGAGACTGGCTAAACACAATCAACAGATGCACGTGGCAGAGATGAGAATGCTACGATGGTGTGTGGGTGTCACGAAGAAAGATCATGTACGTAATGAACATATTCGAGGTTCATTAAGTGTTCAATCAATTAAGGATTTTATGGATGAATCTCAATTGAAGTGGTATGGACATGTTCAACGTCAAAATCAGAACCACATAGTGCACCGAGTTTTGGCAATAGATGAACGTAAAAGAAGACCAGGCAGGCCAAAAAGTACCTGGAATAGGTCTTCCCTGAAGCTTCAATGTGATTATGACATACCTCCGGAAATAGTTTATAATAGAAGAGAATACTCCTTAAGAACACGCCTACCCCGATAAGGGAGCAGTTGGAACAATTGCATTAAAGGCGAAGATAAAGAAGAAGAAGATGTAAGTGTGTAACTGACTTTTTTTAATAACTCGAATTATTGATAATTCGAATTACTTTGGTGTCCCTTCGACTTCGACTTATCGAGGTTTGACTGAATGCCAAATCATGGCTAAAACAGTCTCATATTTATTTTGGTGCCATCTTCATTGGGCATTGCATTTTTTTGTTTTTTTTTTAGGGCTTTTGATTACATCCGTACCATCTGTGAATAAATTATACGGTCGAAAATGCCATTTAGGAAAGCTCTGTTTATTTTTCTACCGATATTGATCATTTTTTTGTCTTTTCGCGTTTAATATCAACTATTAATTTTAACCACTCAAAATGTTTTTTGACTATATCGTTATTTATAAACCGATTTTGACTATTCTTAAACAAAACAAAAGAAAATCGAGTACTTTATTGAAATATAAGTCGTGCTAGACGCCGAAGGCACTAAACGCGCAGCGTTTCTAATACGCGTCCACTGCGGTTCAAAACAAAATCGCGTAGCGATTTTGTCTGGCATAATTCGCGAAGCGAATTTTGCTAGTTATATACTTATAAAAAACTAAGCCTGAAGAAATTAAAAGTCGCGATAGCGAGAGAACCTGACTTCTAGGCCTAAAGATGCCCTCTCAAAAAAAAACGCGGCCGACAATTGCGCATCTTTCGATAAAAAAAAAGTGCCTTTATACATATAAATGGCGAAGCTAGCGAAGAAAAACCGTTTCCGAAGACGCACTTTTCGATATACTTTTGCGATTTACTCGTAATCTAAAGCGACAACCTACGTTCGCGAAGCGACGCCCTATCCCTAGAATTGAACGGGCTTTCGTTTAAAAAAAAATTCGTTAAAATCGAACGAGCCGTTTCCGAGATATAGACGATTTCTTAATTTCAAGCTTCTGAAATTTTCGACAGAATGCTTCTTTCGAGAAGCCGTGGCGCGCCATGTTAAGAGTTAAGTGGCACTCGGCCGACAGTTTTAGATGCGCAAAAAATGGGGCTATCGCGCGGCGAAAGCGGATTTGCGATATTACTCTTCGTTTAACAACGATAAAGGAATGTTGTCGAAAAAAAAAATTTGAAAAAAATTAAGTTTTCTCTTTGAGAGCTCGGGAAGAAGGGTAGGAGTCGTCTGAGGACACCGAAATCCCCAAAAGGGCGTGTGTCAGAGTTTTGCGCGTCTAACTGTATTTTTTTAAGATTTTTTGCGTAGCTCATTCGGGTACATGTGGGCGGGTAAATGACGAAAAATGTAAATAGAGCAAAACCTTAAAAAATTTTTGGCGCCCAAACGGAGGGTCGCAGCGAGTTCGGGTCTTCGCTAGCAGAAAGAGCTCGCGATTTCGCTTTGGGGGGGTAGAATGACGTCTCCGGCAACCATCGGGGACCGAAACCGTCGTCGATTTTGCTTAAAAGACGGCATTTTTAAAGAAATTTGGGTTCCTGGGCTCCGAAGACGGGGGTCAGAGATGGCGCGCAAGTCATTTGAAACTTTCTTTTGTCCGTTAAAGGGGCGTCAAACTGCGCAAACCGGACGTTTCTATCTTTGACCGTTTCTTTCTACGAGCGAAAGAAGGCTCGGTTTTGTCGAAAACTGTGAAAAACGGCAAACAAACGCTGAAAAGTGTTAGAGATTTACTTTACCGAAGCGAAAAGTCGGACGACCTAACGTTACGACAGACTTGTAGAGAATTTCTTTACGCGTCTATTCGTACCGTCGTGGCGCACCGGGAGTTCTTTTCGGTAAGCTATAAAAAAATCAAGAAGACAAAGTGTAAATCTAACAATTACATCTTGAATTTGTTGGAAGCTTTTAATAAGTCGAAATTAACGTTTGGAACGTGAAAGATATAAAGGAAATGACCGCGAAACTTCAAGGATTCCGTTCGTGTATAGCACGGGGGTCCTTTGTGTCGTTTTCAGAACGAAAAAAGTAAAAAACCAAATAAATGTATTCGTTTCGTTCAATAAATGTCACAATGACATTTCAATGTCACGAGCGTTGGCGATCTCTCCCGCGAAATTTGAATATTTCATCGGCAAGAGATTTTAGCGTTTACGGTCGTTTTCCTTGAATTCTTTTCGATTGATTTGTGCTCTTTGGTTAACTTTTACATACTTAGACCGATTTTGAAAATTTTTTCAACACGTAGGGTTACGTAGCAACCAAATCGATATTTTTGATGATTCGACTTAGCAGCGATTTTTCCAACTATTTCGATTGTTTTGGGCGCATTCCTTTTACTTTTGTATTTTCATTCGATTTCGATAATTTTTCGATGTTCGGGGTTGCGTAGCAACCTAATCGATATTTTTTTATGCTTCGACTTATTAACAGGTTTTTTCAAAGTTTTCGTGCGTACCTGTACACTTTGTGAACAAATCATTGCATACTAGATTCAAACGTTCTAAAATTAATTTTTAAGCGTCAACTTGATCTCACATTAGATTTTTGCAGTTTTTTTATTGTTTTTGAGTGTACCTGCAGACTTTGTGACCAAACCATGGCACACTCGATTCAAAAGGTCTAAATGGATTTTTAAGTGTCAATTTGATCCGGCAAAGAATTTTTTTAGTTTTTTCAATGTTTTTGATTGAACCTTTACATTTTGTGACCAAATCATGGCACACTCGATTCAAACGAACCAAAATTAATTTGTACCTGTCAATTTGATCGGACATTGGATTTTTTTAGTTTTTTCAATATTTTCGATTGTACGTGCACACTTTGTGACCAAATCATGGCACACTCGATTCAAACGGTTCAAAATTAATTTGTACCTGTCATCTTGAGCGAACATTGAATTTTTTTAAGTTTATTAGATGTTTTTGATTTTACCTATAGTCTTTGTGACCATACCATGGAACACTTGATTCAAAAGGTCTAAATGGATTTTTAAGTGTCAATTTGATCCGGCAAAAGATTTTTTTAGTTTTTGCAATGTTTTTGACATTCGGGGCTGCGAAGCAGCCCACCGATATTTATCGATGCTCCGGCTTTAAAACGCTATTTTTACAGATAGTTTGTTTGTTTTGAACACGTTCGTTTAAATTTTGTATTTTTCATTCGATTGTTCTAATTTTTGACATTCGGGGCTGCGTAGCAGCCCAGCGATATTTATTGATGCTTGCGCTTTATAACCCTATTATTACAGATAGTTTGTTTGTTTTGGACAAGTTCGTTTAAATTTTGTATTTTTTATTCGATTGTTCTAATTTTTTGACATTCGGGGCTGCCAAGCAGCCCAGCGATATTTATCGATGCTACGGCTTTAAAACGCTATTTTTACAGATAGTTTGTTTGTTTTGGACACGTTCGTATAAATTTTGTATTTTTCATTCGATTGTTCTAATTTTTTGACATTCGGGGCTGAGTAGCAGCCCAGCGATACTTATCGATGCTCCGGCTTTAAAACGTTATTTTTACAGATAGTTTGTTTGTTTTGGACACGTTCGTTTAAATTTTGTATTTTTCATTCGATTGTTCTAATTTTTTGACATTCGTGGCTGCGGAGCAGCCCAGCGATATTTATTGATGCTCCGGCTTTACAACGTTATTTTTACAGATAGCTTGTTTGTTTTGAACGCGTTCGTTTAAATATTGTATTTTTCAATCGATTGTTCCAATTTTTGACATACGGGGCTGCGTAGCAGCCCAGCGATATTTAGCGATACTTCCGCTTTATAAAATTTTTCTAACAACTCTTTTGTTTTTATTACGTTTGTTTAAATTTTGTATTTTTTATTCGATTTTAATAGTTTTTTCATGTTTTTTGTTTGTACCAATACATTTTGAGAACTAATCATGACACTCGATTCAAACGGTTTAAAATTAATGCTTAAGTGTCAACTTGATCGAACATTAGATTTTCGTAGTATTTTTATTGTTTTTGAGTGTACCTGCAGACTTTGTGACCAAATCATGACACACTCGATTCAAACGGTTCAAAATTAATTTGTACCTGTCATCTTGAGCAAACATTGGATTTTCTTAAGTTTATTAAATGTTTTTGATTTTACCTGTAGTCTTTGTGACCATACCATGAAACACTCGATTCAAAAGGTCTAAATGGATTTTTAAGTGTCAATTTGATCCGACAAAGAATTTTTTTAGTTTTTGCAATGTTTTTGACATTCGGGGCTGCGAAGCAGCCCACCGATATTTATCGATGCTCGGGCGTTATAACCCTATTATTACAGATAGTTTGTTTGTTTTGGACATGGATGTTTAAATTTTGTATTTTTCATTCAATTGTTTTACTTTTTTGACATATTTATCGATGCTCTGGCTTCAAAACGCTATTTTTACAGATAGTTTGTTTGTTTTGGACACGTTCGTTTAAATTATGTATTTTTCATTCGATTTTAATAGTTTTTTCATGTCCTTTGTTTGTACCTATACACTTTGGGAACCAACCATGGCACACTCGATTCAAACGGCTTAAAATTAATGATTAAGTGTCAACTTGATCAAACATTGAATATTTTAGTTTTTTTAATGTTTATGATTGTTCGTTGCATAGCAACCAACTAATTTTATTCAATCGCGGTTAGAATTTTAATCAACTATTCGATTTATTAACTGATTTTTCAATTTTTTTTTACTTTTCAGTTTTTTTAGTTCATATGAACTATTTGTTACCACGTCATGATATGCTCGATCCAAACAGTTAAAAGGAACAATTTGGTCAAGTTTGTCATTTTTTAACCTACGTCGATCATTTTTTTGCTATTTGGCGTTGCTTAGCGACCATTCGATTTTAACCAGTCGAAAGGTTTTTTAGCTATATTTTAGTTAGTCTTGAACCAATTTCGACCTTTTTTAAACTAACCAATAGAGAATGGGCTTTTTTATAAATCCAGAGTCTATGCTAGACGCCGAAGGCACTAAACGCGTAGCGTTTCTGCCCTACATCCAATGTAACCGCGCGCCCCTAAACAAAATCGCGTAGCGATTTTGTCTAGCACAATGAGCGAAGCGAATTTTGCTAGTTATATACTTATAAAAAACTAAGTCTGAAGAAACTAAAAGTCGCGATAGCGAGAGAACCTGACTTCTAGGCCAAAAGATGCCCTCTCAAAAAAAGACACGGCCGACAATTGCGCATCTTTCGATAAAAAAAAGTGCCTTTATACATATAAATGGCGAAGCTAGCGAAGAAAAACCGTTTCCGAAGACGCACTTTTCGATATACTTTTCGATTTACTCGAAATCTAAAGCGACAACCTACGTTCGCAAAGCGACGCCCTATCCCTACAATTGAACGGGCTTTCGTTTAAAAAAAATTCGTTAAAATGGAACTAGCCGTTTCCGAGATATAGACGATTTCTTAATTTCAAGCTTCTGAAATTTTCGACAGAATGCTTCTTTCGAGAAGTGGTGGCGGCGCCATGTTAAGAGTTAAGTGGCACTCGACCCACAGTTTTAGATGCGCAAAAAATGGGGCTATCGCGCGGCAAAAGCGGATTTGCGATATTCCTCTTCGTTTAACAACGATAAAAGAATGTTCTCGAAAAGAAAAATTTGAAAAAAATTAAGTTTTCTCTTCGAAAGCTCGGGAAGAAGGGTAGGAGTCGTCTGAGGACACCGAAATCCCCAAAAGGGCGTGTGTCAGAGTTTTGCGCGTCTAACTGTATTTTTTTCAGATTTTTTGCGTTGCTCATTCGGGTACATGTGGGCAGGTAAATGACGAAAAATGTAAATAGAGCAAAGCCTTAAAAAATTTTTGGCGCCCAAACGGAGGGTCGCAGCAAGTTCGGGTCTTCGCTAGCAGAAAGAGCTCGCGATTTCGCTTCGGGGTAGAATGACGTCTCCGGCAACCATCGGGGACCAAAACCGTCGTCGATTTTTGCTTAAAAGACGGCATTTTTTAAAGAAATTTGGGTTCCCGGGGCCCCCGAAGGCGGGGGGTCAGAGATGGCGCGCAAGTCATTTGAAACTTTCTTGTTGTCCGTTAAAGGGGCGTCAAACTGCGCAAACCGGACGTTTCTATCTTTGACCGTTTCTTTTCTACGAGCGAAAGAAGGCTCGGTTTTGTCGAAAACTGTGAGAAAACGGCAAACAAACGGTGAAAAGTGTTAGAGATTTACTTTTACCGAAGCGAAAAAAGTCGGACGACCCCTAACGTTACGACAGACATGTAGAGAATTTCTTTACGCGTCTATTCGTACCGTCGTGGGCGCTCCGGGAGCTCTTTTCGGTAAGCTATAAGAAAATCAAGAAGACAAAGTGTAAATCTAACAATTACATCTTGAATTCGTTGGAAGCTTTTAATAAGTCGAAATTAACGTTTGGAACGTGAAAGATATAAAGGAAATGACCGCGAAACTCCAAGGATTCCGTTCGTGTATAGCACGGGGGTCCTTTGTGTCGTTTTCGGAACGAAAAAAGTAAAAAACCAAATAAATGTATTCGTTTCGTTCAATAAATGTCACAATGACATTTCAATGTCACGAGCGTTGGCGATCTCTCCCGCGAAATTTGAATATTTCATCGGCAAGAGATTTTAGCGTTTACGGTCGTTTTCCTTGAATTCTTTTCGATTGATTTGTGCTCTTTGGTTAACTTTTACATACTTTGACCGATTTTGAAAATTTTTTCAACACGTAGGGTTACGTAGCAACCAAATCGATATTTTTTGATGCTTCGACTTAGCAGTGATTTTTTCCAACTATTTCGATTGTTTTGGGCGCATTCCTTTTACTTTTGTATTTTTCATTCGATTTCGATAATTTTTTCGATGTTCGGGGTTGCGTAGCAACCTAATCGATATTTTTTTATGCTTCGACTTATTAACAGGTTTTTTCAAAGTTTTCGTCCGTACCTGTACACTTTGTGAACAAATCATTGCATACTAGATTCAAACGTTCTAAAATTAATTTTTAAGCGTCAACTAGATCTCACATTAGATTTTTGCAGTTTTTTTATTGTTTTTGAGTGTACCTGCAGACTTTGTGACCAAACCATGGCACACTCGATTCAAAAGGTCTAAATGGATTTTTAAGTGTCAATTTGATCCGGCAAAGAATTTTTTTAGTTTTTTCAATGTTTTTGATTTAACCTTTACATTTTGTGACCAAATCATGGCACACTCGATTCAAACGAACCAAAATTAATTTAACTTACGACAAATCGACCTTGGTAATCACGACTAAAGTTATCAATAAAATGAGTCTCGCAATCATTCTCTTCTTGACTATATTTACCGTGCTGCAGATTATACGAATTTTCAACTAACCAAAATTTTTCTAACTGAACATTTAATTGCGCGTTCGAACTTCTATGTGACGTAATTACATTACAAATCGCACTTGTTGTAGCATTAGTCGTTATCGGACCGGAGATTATCCAGCCTAAAACTGACCGCTGAATTATTGGTTTATAATTATTTATTTTTATTTGACTAGGGCGCAGCAAATGCCAAAAAATACCAGCACCCAAAAGTATATCCACTTGGCCTGGAATATAAAATTCTGGATCCGCTAAAGGTAATTCATCGGGTATATCTAACGATTCACAGTCAATCGAAATCTGTGGCACACTCTCCGTAATTTTGCTTATAATTAAAAAGTTTAACTTGCTCGAAGAATTGTTTTGAGTGGATTGTATCGTGCATTGCGCCTTGCTTGTAATGTGTGTTAACACCTGATTAATGCCCGTTACTGGCGTATTTATTTTGGTAGATTTTACATTTAATTTGTCAAAAAACTGTCGGGTGATAAAATTTGATTGACTACCACTATCTAGGAGTGCTCTACACTTTCGTGGTTTACCTTGACCATCAATTATATATATGATAGCGGTTGATAATAAAATATAATTATGATTTGACTGTGTATAATGACTTAAACTAGTAGAACATGAGGTGTTACTCTCGTTCACCTGATCTGGATAAGACATCTCAAGGATTTTACATCAATTTTGTGAAATCAAAGTTGAATTGTGCGTATTATCAAGCTGGGATTTGCGATTATCACCATCCATTTGCGCATTTGTACTATTTATGCGATTATGATTATCCTTTGCCTTAAAGAAATTATTTGTTTCTGATTTGTCTTTATTAAAATGAAGCAACGTATTGTGCCTTTTTTGACAAATCTTGCAAGTGCCACCTCGACAGACTGACGAGGAATGACCTGTTTTAAAACAATTTATACATTTATTTAATGCCTTTATGCGTTCAAAACGTATATTTGGCTCTAAACGTAAAAACTTGTCACATGACGATATAAAATGAGAACCTTTACAAAATATACAATTTCCTGTTTCAGCACTAAAATGTGCATGAGAAGATCTTTGTTCAAATCTCTTTGCCCCTAACTGATTATTATGTATTTTCGTATTTAACGTTTCTAGTAATAAACATCTGCTGTGCACAAAATTAGTAAAATCTGTAATTTTAGGAGATATTTCGCTTTTTGTAGCTATTTCCCACTCCTCTTTGTTCCAAGATCTAATTTGGAAGATAACAAATGATTCAAAATAGTATCCCATGTGCCTACAGGCTGTTCTAAATTTTCAAGCGCTCTGTAATGGCGTAAAAAGGTATCTAAAAATTGTCGTAATGACGTATGAGATTCCTTCACAACGTTAGGTAACTCAAATATATTTTTCATATGGCTATGAATTATAATTTTTTTATTTTGATAGCGCTCTTTTAACAGATTCCAAGCTACTGGATAGTTTGCATCTGTAATTTCTAAATTATTTATACTTTGAGCGGCATCACCCTTTAATGAAGCTTGCAAATAGTAAAATTTTTGTATGATAGTTAATTGCGTATTTTCGTGTATCAATGCATTGAAAGTATCATGAAATTGTACCCATTTATCGTAGTTGCCAGTGAACTCTGGAAGATTAATATCGGGAAGTTTAATATTTAATATGCTGTTACCCGTTAATGTATCTACTGTAGGTGTTATAGGTAATGTTTGACACTTCACCTCTGTAACCTGTTTTTTCTCTCGCTGAACAGCTATGTAGTGATCTGCGATTGCAGTTATCCTAAAATAATTATTTTCAAATTCTTCGTACTCATTGGTACGATCTTCGCTAGAATCTAACATTACGATTTCAAATTGTAGTGATTTGAAATCATCCCAAACAGACTCAATTTTTTGTAAACGTCTTTCTAATTCTGCCACCTGTTCGGAGGAATCACTCAAATTTTTTAGAAATTGTTCAAATCTAGTCAACTGACCCTTTAATGAGCCTCGTTTCATTACTAAAGCATATAATTGTTTTTCCATAACGACAAAATATTATTATCGCGAGAAACGTAAAAAAAAATTATATTAAAATATATCAAAAATTTTGAATTAAATTATGTTGTTTTATTATTATAAAAGAAACAAATATTATGTCCCTTTTTGACCTTAGCATGGGCTAGACTGACCTTAGGTTTTTATTTTTAACGTCTGCTTCTCAGCGCTGCTGTTGCAATTCGGCTCGAATGCACCAAAAATTATGTATAAAAATGTAAATTATTATTTATTTAAGTGGACTGTAAACTCAAATTATAAATTTTATTTCTAAGACAATCTTGCCGCTTAGCTTAACTGTATGTTAAAGAATAATGTCTAATCGAACTCGCAGGTCCATCAGGTACGCTAGAAATCACAGCGACCTCCAAATATATCAATAAAGTAATCATAATTTTGGCGGGAACTAAACAACATTCTAACAATACAATGTGATCTTTCAAAATTTGTAGAAGCTTATCCACTTCCAAATAAAGAAGCTCAAACAGTAGCAAACTCATTTGTAAATAATTTCATACTGCGATATGGTATACCTACAAAAGTTGTAACAGATCAAGGCACAGAATTCATGTCAAATATTTTTTCTGAAACATGTAAACTATTACAGATTAACCAATTAAATTCAACAGCGTATCATCACGAAACTTTAGGCTCTTTAGAAAATTCACATAAACATTTAGGAGCTTATTTGCGAATACAAACGGCACGTTATAATAGTGCATGGAGTAATTGGTTACCTTTTTGGTGTTTTTCGTATAATACTACGGTTCACACCGAAACAAAATACACACCTTATGAACTTGTGTTTGGTAAAACAGCGCGTTTACCATCAGAAATTAGTGAAACGATTGATCCGTTATATACTTTTGACAATTATTCATCCGAATTAAAATTTCGTTTACAACAAGCTAGTGCTGATGCGAGAGAAAATTTGTTAAAATCTAAATTAAAAAGAAAAAAATTATATGACCAACGCAGTACTGCTAATGTTAAATATAAGTTAGGAGATTTAATATTATTAGAAAATAGTGGATGTACGCTACGGCGTATCTCTAGCTTCGACTTCTCGAGGATAGAGTGATTCAATATTCAACGAATAAAAACAAAACAAGTTTATTTATACACAAAAAAACGAGACAATAAAATGTCCAAAGTTAAACACAAACACGTTGCACAAAACAACAAAAACACGAAACAAACGAAACGTTTAAAGTTAACACAAAACAAAAACGAAAATTTCAGGTTGCATAAACGAAAAAGGGTTGATCGCAACCCTCACGCACCAAAGGAGTAAAGTTAATAAAAACCAAAAGGAATAAACAACAAGACTATTTTAAAACCAAAGGGATAAGTTTCTCTCTAAGGGATCTGATTTGAACTATATATTTTTGCCGCGTTCCACGTCTTTTATGCTTTCGATAACGGTGGGAAAATTCCCACCCGTCTGGTGCACATGAATACCCGCAATAAAAATGGGAGACAGTCCAAACGAGTACGAGCAGAGAACAAAGACTTTAACGCAAAGTGCAATTTCGCTGCAATTCAATAAAAATAAAATTCCCGTTATGGCTCCCGCAATGCCTAAAAGGACAATTAAACAATTTGACGGATCTTCTTCCACCATCCGGGCTCGAAACCATAAAAGTATTCTCAAAGAAGTACCGCGAAGGGTATCTACGAACCGCTTCACGACCAAAGGGTTTACGCGCATTCTCTCACGAAGGGACGAGTAATAAAAAAGGGGGTCAACAACGCTATTAGTAAAACTAAAATACCGTCGAACTGAACTTACGAACAAACGGTAAATGTACTACGGAACAGTGGAAATTGCAATAAAATGGTGGAATTGTTCAAAGGACCTTATAGGGTATTAGCTGATAAACCACCAAATATAGAATTAGAAATAAACAATAAAAAAGTGACAGTGCATAAAACAGAGTGAAACGATACCTTAATTAAAGAAAGTGATTAGTAAGTTAACATTAAGATAAGAACCTTTGTAGTAAGATATAATTTAAGGGTTCAGCAGTAATAAAAAAAAAAAAAAACATTTTCTTTTTTTCTATTACCCCGGAGGTGTAATGGGTTAATAAAATGTCATATTATCAAATTATCTAGAACGCGGAGTTTAAACTTTGAACTGCAATTAATGCATTCTTCAATAAGCGCGATTCAACACTATTTGGCAATAAGCAACGATGCAAACGAAGTGCATTCTTCTTGACCTGATTATACCACCAATAGGATATATATAGGAGTAGAATTAAGTAAAGTTAAGTGAAGTTTTAGTATGAGTTAGGTTTAGACCATAGTCTAGTACCTACGATGTAGAACTGTGTGATTATAATATTCCAATAAATGTGAAAACAGTTATTCTCGATTTAATGTAAAAGCGAACCTTTACACTATTTATTATAAAATTATTGATGATTATATTGCCAAAATTATTCCACTTGGAGATATATTTGTCCGTCTATAAGTAACAAATCCAACGCTTATTTTTAAGTAATGTTTATATTTTTTAACAACTTTAATATAATACATATCCGGTTTTTATACTTATTTATTATTTTAGGTACCAAGAAGATAGAAAAGCGCATTCTGGACAAAAATGGAAATTGCCGCCTTGTGGACAACCAATAAGTCTTTTCAGCGGGAACAAGGAGTCTCGTACGATTATAATGCCACAGGATGACAGTGAGTGTTTTTTTTAAATCCCATCGTATTCGACTAATGATAATTTTACATTTTCTTAAAGTTATATTTCGAGTATATTGTGCAGATCATACTTATTGCACTTTACGGTTACCCGTCGATTCAACCGCCGAAACAATTAAGTTATGTGCAGCAGACAAATTAAAATTGCGTCCTAATGATGAGTTGTTGTTAGTGGAAGTTAAATCAAATGGGGAAAGAGTTACGTTCAAAGACAACGATATTAGCATACCTACAGCTCTTAGTATAAATGGGCGAATATTTGTATCGCCAAAGGATCACCTCGATGCTCTGGTAAATTTCTATTACAATAAAACTGTTTGTAATTTAACGATTACATTGTAGACATGCCTATCAGAGCAAGAAGAAGCTACTCAGGGAATCGATGGTGACTTAGAATTATTTAGTACAAAAGAATTAGCATATTACATGACTCTTTTTGATTGGGATCTGTTTTGGTAAAGCCTATTTTTTTTATTTCTGTAAGTTTTATAAAGAATATTTATTTAGGTGCGTTCACGAATATGAACTTTTGTATCACACATTTGGACGCCATCATTTCGGTCAAATAACTGCAAACTTGGATATATTTTTAAGGAGATTTAATGAGTTACAATTTTGGGTGATTACAGAGATTTGTATGACTAATAGTTTAAGTAAAAGAGTCGCAGTTCTTCGAAAATTTATCAAACTTGCCGCATAGTAAGTTTTAAAATTTATGCTATGATTATCCTATTTTTATTGTAATTTACAGTTGTAAAGAATATCAAAATTTAAATGCTTTTTGTGCAATTGTGATGGGGTTAAGTAATATGGCAATATCAAGATTATCGTTAACCTGGGAAAAGCTTCCTTCGAAGTTTAGGAAACTTTATACAGAATTTGAATCGCTAATTGATCCCAGCAGAAATCATAGATCTTACAGAGTTAGTGTAAGCAAATTGCAACCTCCAATTGTTCCATTTATGCCTTTATTATTGAAAGATATGACGTTTACGCACGAAGGAAATAAAACAAGTCTGGATGGTTTGCTAAATTTTGAAAAATTGCACATGTTGGCTCAGACGTTAAGGACTATCCGATTTTGCAGAAGTCGGCATTTGGGTAATTATTGGTTAACGTGTATGATTGTGTTGATGTGATTGAATTTATTTTAGTGTTGGATCCCCCAACTCCAAAAAGTGAAGGCGAAGTTAAATCGTATATATCGTGTTTACGGGTCATAGACAATCAAAGGGTTTTAACTGGTATGTCTCAAAAATTGGAACCCAGAAGGTCTTAGTGAGATTAAGGATTATTAGTAGTTATCTAACAATATGTCCCTTTAACTTCCTCCATCTTTTTATAGTTTGCAGTTTAATTAATATTTTACTAACAAATGTGTATATTTATTTAAGCAATAAGGGACTACTAATATACAGGGTGTTTACGAATAGTTGTCGGAGCCGGAAATGGGTGGTGGAGAGGATTTTTTGGAAAACTTTCTACTTGGTAATATTTCTAAATTCATTGATTTGACAAAGTTATAGCAAAATCAAAATTGAGAATATATTTGGAGAACCGCAGGTTTTTTGACCTATGACAACGTTAAATTGGCTAATTAAGAAACATATCCGACGGCTTCAAACGATAAAACAATTCATGTTATTATACACACATAAAATGAATTGCTCATAAATTACTTTTATTTTTAAAACAAACGTGCCTGAGTTAAAATATCGAGTTTCAGTCTTTATCAGCTTTAACACTTCTTTCCTTTTTAAAAAGAGACTTCCGATGCTTTTGTGAATCATTGTAAAATACGACTTATAAAAGTAAGTGTTGTAAAAATCAAACAATTTGGAAGTGGTTTTCGTGACAAGACAAGTTTACAAATTGTATTAAATTTTATTATCATAATCACCTTATAATAAAAACATTTTGTCTATTCATTTAAAAAAAAAAATTCTTAATGAGCACTTGAATAAAAACCAATGCATCAAAAAAGATGTTATTTACATAAAAGAATTTATACTGTACGAATAAATAATGCAATTAAACGTACTTCTTATTTTTCTCGTATCAAGTAACCGTTATTTTTACGTGTTAAACGTGTTAAATTTAAAATATTAAATCGGTATAAAAACAATTAATTTCAAGTTCAAGAATAATAGGGGACAAAAATTGCCTAACACGAATACCGTAACAAAAAAAACAACGATAAATACATAAATAGCTGATGATCTAAGAAACGTGCAATAATTAATCGCTGATATCGCTGTTTTAAGATTATCTCGCGGCGGCATTTATTACAAGCAGCTCGCTTCACCCTTGAAGGTCAATTATTTGTCTACCGGAGAATAAGCTCTGATTGTTATTTGACGTCACCACCTCGTACGAGTGGACATCTGACAAAATTTATGTCGTATTGGAAAAAATAGTTAAAATGTTCGAAATCACATCAAACGTATTTTTAACGATTATTAAATAAATGATTTATTGTGTATAAAATTTTGTATGTTGTGTTAATCAAAAATTGAATGAAAACCAAAGCGTTAAAAAAATATAATTTCGAATACTAAAAAAAGTATCCTTTGCTAACAAATAGTAGTATAAAAACGTACTTGTGATTTCTATGAAGAACCAAATGACCGTCTTATAATAAAAAATATAACGCGTTAAAATTTTAAATTAAATATTTATTTCTGACCTATGTTAATATAAAATAAGTAAAAGAACAACTCAGCAAATGTAAGTTCAAGTTCAAGAACAAGAGAGCATTAATAAAGCATAAGTATTCTATTACAAGAATTGTTTCGTTTATGTTATCATAAAGGAAACAATAATATGAACCCCAATGACTTGTTAATAAATAGCTGATAAGTGGTTTCTAGACCTAATAAATGAAAGTACGCTTTTAACAATGATGCTGATTTTGAATTTTTAATAACAGGAATACGTTGGGAGGTACATTTTAATAGAACGCTTTCCACTCTCTAATAAAATGTATTTCTTCGCAAACTTTATTTAAGGACATATTTAATATGTGATACTTTAATGATGCCGCTCACAAAAGAGTACCACTAGGGTAGTATGCGCCGTTTGGACCTCGGTATAAAACGGCCTTTATTTGAATTCCATACGTACTGTTAAAAGTAATATTATTTTTTGTGTATTAATAACGTTGTACGATAAAACTTGTACACGTAAAAATTTGAATGTTACTTATGTCGGCAAAGTGTTTAATGATCTGATTTGTGAACTTCATTAGTATTGCATTTTGATAAATGAAAGTGGTAAAAAATACGGTACAGACACAACGTATTCAACGTACTTGTTGTAATAAAGACTATTAACGTGTCCAAATATTTTTGACCTAGCTCAATATTAAATCGTATAAGGAACAAATCTAAGGTCAAGTTCAATAATCCTATTTTTAAAAAATAAATAAAACAGTCCATTAGTTTGCGCGACATAAAACCGAAATATTAAACTATGACTTCATACATGTAAGATGATACTTACGATATCCTGTGTTTTTATTTTATTTAATAGGGGCGACAAACTTTGATTATGTGTTCGCTTTTTTTATATTTGCATGACAAGGACAACATTAGAAAAGGGGGACTACGAGAATATTTTATAATTGTTGTATTAATAAAACGATATTTGCTACACACGTTTTTTAAGTCAGCAAATCAAATAAATTTAATATTTTAAACTTACCTTCCACATAAGCGTCGTGCACTTCTGGTTCTTTCGAAATGATGCAACCAATGAAAAATCGTTTCAATTTGAATTGTTTTAAGCGGCAATTATATTAATGTAATATAACACTTTTGAGTACTTTAATAATTTATACAAAAAAACGAAATTAAAATTGAAGTAAATAATTCATTCTTTAATCGTGCAGCAAATTAATTACTAAACTATCATAAAAAAACATGTTCTTGAAATATGAACCAGTATTAATTATATGTATATTTATGGGAACATTACACTGAAACTGATTCTTATAATGGGACCAGCTAATTTAATTAAATGTGTCGCCCCCTTTGTAGAATTTGAGCCGAATAATTTGCAGAAGTATCTCGGTGCTCATTTGAAAAGGAGTAATAAAAACTTTTAATGGATACTTGTTACTGTTTAAGAACATTTTTTCTCTTTTCTCTTTAACTTGTGCGCTGCTGTTTTATTTTAAAATTATTTAAACTCCATTATGTAGAATAGATAATAATAATAATTTAATAAAAGCAGCGCATTTGTTAATAATAATGTGCACTAATATGTAGAGCAATAATAGTATTTATTAAAACTGTACATAGCTGTTATACAATTTTTGTCTAACTCGTACTTTATATGTCGATTTTTTATAAATTTAGTTAACCCATTATAAAAGCATTGTTATTGATAAATTTACATCCTCCGGCAGTAAACCATTAAGTTGAACAGATCACACAAATTAAAAAGTTTCAATAACCGAATAATAAAAATGATTTCACATTTTAAATTTTTAAGTGTTCCTCTCACATTACATGTTGTAAAATATACTAAAAAACCAATGTGTGGATTCGGATGACAATCAGGATTGTTCTGTGTACGAAATTGTAATAAATGTATACAACAGAACAATCAAAACTTGTAGTGAGTTCTACATTGTACGACTTTCTGTCTTTGTAGATATCATACAGTAAAAAGACATTTTTATAAATTACCTATTTCATCTAATATAAATGTGTAATAAACACAAATCAAAAATATATATATAAGCATATAAAAATGTCTGTAGACTTTGCACAATAGTTACAAAAATTTCGTAAACTTCATAGAATTTAATTGGATTCATATTCGCTTTAAAAAATTGTGAAGATCTTAAATGCTTAGTCATTATGAGCTTAAAATGTTTCTTTTCTTGCTGTGATGTATTTTGTTTAGTTATAGCAACTTGAAATATTTTATGCCAAGGTACAATTAAGGTGAAAGTGTACCCCCCGACTTTTAAACTACAAGTTCAAAGTTAACCAAATTTGGAACATAGGTTATTATTAATTAAAGGATTGTTTTGGGAAAATTTAAAAAAAATCGTAGCTTAAGTTTCAGAAATATATAAAAAAAACCGATATTTTGTAAGAGTAAAGTCACAAAACTGGAAGTTCAAAATTAATAAAATTTGGACAGCTTGTTGATATTGTAATATAACGCAAAAATTTAAACTTTAAAAAAAATCGTAGCTAGGGTTTGGGAAATAATCAAAATATAGTTGTTGGAGGTATCTCCTGCTTTAAAAAAATATTAAATTCAAATAATATTTATATCCGTATAATTTGTGCAGTTTTATGAATTTTTTGAATAAATTACAATTAAATATAAACAGTTTAATATTTAGAAATTAATGTTTGAAGTACTTAAAATGTGTATGAAAATATTTGTATAGAATGTGCTGCCTCTGGCCACAGTAAACAGTTTTAAAATCTTTGTTGCAAACCTTTCTAATGTGTGCATGTTGTTGACGTATGTATATACGACGTCACCAATAATTACACATGTGTTTGTCGAAGCTGTCTGCTTACCAAGACTGGAGGTAGATTGAGAGGTTGAAGTTGTAAAAGAGATAGCAATATGCATACAAGGTCGCATGCAGCTTTCCGTCAACTTGCAAGTTTTTAGCAGCAGAGTATCACGAGCGAGGGATATCTTTAAGGAGACCTTAGCAAATTACGGTCGCTGCTTGATAATACGCGAAGCGCAGATCATAATTGTCTTGTATTTGAAAAAAAAAATTCTCCATTTTTAAAAAAAATTCAATTAGTTATTTTTCTGTTATAATTGATTATTTATAATAATGAATAATATCTAAATTATTCAACCTTAAAAAAAGTTTTCCAAGCCCGTGGACTGAACATAAAATGCATAAAATTTGAAAAAAAAATTCTTTGCTCTATTTGGTATCTTCACGTAAAAACCGTTGCTTTTAAAAATGTTTGAAAACAAAATCTGAAAACTAAAGCCTTGGAGCTTCAAAATGCTTTTTTAACGACCTCGTTACCACCATTTTTCACCTAAATACAGCCCGTCAAAAAAAACCGAAAAATTTGGAATTGTTTCTTGCTCCCTTAATTTTTGCGGGGAGTATATATTTAGAAAGGCGCTTTGCAAGCTCTATTCAATTTTGATATACAATTAATACCTTTTTGTTTACTATAAGAATATTGACACAATTTTGGGTTACACCGGAAGTGGTAAAATTTTTATAGTCAGCTCAAAAAACAAAACACATAAATTATATGTACGTTTCTATACTAGTACTTTTTTTTTGAAATTATTATTGTATTTGAAATTATAGACTTTTTGCACTTTGGATGGGTATTCTAAACATTAATAATGTTATTCCAATCTTTTTCATAGTCTGAATCCGCTTAGCCCTTTATCATCACAGTGTTTTCTTTTAACTAAACATAATCTGCGTGATAAAAAAAATCTTGTGATAACTAATCTGGTTTTTAGGTTGTTAATTAATTAGTAATTTAACGTATGATTGAAATAAAATTTGCAAAAGACTGTAAAATTCATTATGATTTATAACATGTTAAATAACACATGGAAAGAATCTCGATTGCATTTTGTTTTACAATCCGAATACACCTATGAGTTACAATTAATTAATGTTCTATCATTATTTTTTTTTACCTTTTTTAAACTTTTATATGTAATAATAAAACTTATTTACCTATTATAGAATTTTAATTATTTTATTTTTGAGAGCGGGTAAATCGCCTCAACCTTACTACAGGTATAAAAAGGCAAGAAGAAGAAGAGCATTTATTTTTTTCGAAACGGTATTATTGTGAAATACTACGAGATCTATAAAGATAATAGTACTAACCAATCTTTTAATTTTTGATAACTGTTTATTAGACAATATTTGTTAATAATGGTCGTAAAATAGGTATGTGAAAAATAATTTATTCATAAGGGTAAATTATTTTAAACTCCACCTTCACTAATTGTTTCAGAGTATTACTAGTAAAAACAAATTCGATTGATGCAACTTACAATATATACAGTAGCGCCCAAAAGTGAGTGCCGAAACCGTTTTTCACGCATAACTTTTTGCAATCTCGGCCAATTTACTTCAAATTTTAGTATATTGTACAGTTTGATGTTGGAAAATATTATTAATAGTTAACTGTTGCGCAGATACGGTATTTTAGGTTATGTTCCATTTCTACTGCAATAGTCATTTTTTACATATTCCGCGCCGTCACATTATTGGTTTTTTCTTGAATATTTGGGTTATTTTTTTTGTGTTCAGTAACAATTGACCAAGTTTTAACAATGCCAAGGGTTGAAACTTCTCCAGCCATTCGGAAAGCAATTATAGATATGAAAAACTCTGGCATGAAGGCAGCTGCCATTTCACGGATTCTAAAGATGCCAGCTCGTACTGTCTCAAGAATTATTCAAAGGTTTGATCAGAGAATTCTGTTGAGAATGATAAAAGAACTGGTAGACCACGTGTTACTTCTTCCCGGCTGGATACACGCATTGTTCGTCGCTCCAAAGCGGATCCGATTCTCTCAGCTGTGGATCTGGCAGCAGAATTCAATCAAAGTGAAGGTCTAAATATTAGTCGAATGACAGTTTCCCGAAGATTGAGTGATGCTGGTTTGAATGGCAGACGTCCAGCTAAAAAACCTTTCATCAAACTCAAGAATCGAAAGGATCGCGTGGATTTTGCAAAGCGGCACTTGCATTGGACAGCAGCCGAGTGGAGTCAAGTACTTTTCACAGATGAATTTAAGTTCAATCTATTTGGAAGCGACGGAATACAATACATAAGACGTCCTCCTGGAGAAAGATACAATTCAAAATACATAAAACCGACAGTGAAACATGGAGGTGGATCAGTTATGGTTTATGGAGCCTTCTCTCGCATGGCATGGGCCCCATCATTAAAATTAACGGAATAATGACTGGCCAAAGTTACAAAGATATGCTGACTAATGTCGTCTTACCATGGACCCATACAAATATGCCTCCTAGATGGATTCTACAACAGGATAACGATCCTAAGCACACCTCCTCGATTGTCAAGACTTCATTGCAGCAGCAACAAATCAGGATTCTTCAGTGGCCCAGTCAATCTCCCGACCTCAACCCGATAGAACACTTGTGGAAAGAGCTGGCAAGACGTTGTCGAAACAAAAACATTAAGAATAAAGATGAAAAATTTGCCGAATTGGACAAGGAATGGAATGCAATGCCTGATTCAGTCTTTGAAATCTTATTGATTCAATGCCATCTCGCTGTCAGGCAGTTATAAAATCTCGTGGTTTCCCAACTAAGTATTAGGCATTTTTATGATTATAAAATTGTTTTAGTGTATTGTTATACAGTTATTTTTCATTAAATCGTTCTTAGTGTTCTGTTCTGAAAAATGCGTTTTTTACACAAATAAGTCTGAGCTCGTTTAACTTCCGTAAATTTTTGTTTATCACGTTTTAAACATAATAATTCTTTTTCTCATACAAAACTGTATAACATACTCAAAAATGAAGTAAAATGGCCCATATTTTAAAAAGTTCTTCTCGAAAAATCATTTAGGCACTCACTTTTGGGCGCTACTGTATGTATGTATTACATGTAATCAAAATTTTAGATAAATAGGTATAAAACTTTAAATAATTAGGTAGAAATTATATTGCAATTTCAACCTAGTATTCTTGTGAGAACGTGGTATAAAAGTTTTAATCTCCTGTGCCACCTACACAGTTTCTGTTTTGCAATAGCTGCCTTTTAATAAGCATTTGTATTTTTGACGTCATGAGCAGTGAGAGTGACGATGTGTGTGACGTAACATACACGAGTGCTATCTATTGGTATATTAAGAACTAGTGATTTCAATCTGTAATTTAAAAATAAGCAGCGCCAGCTACAGTCCGCGAAACGTAATAACTAGGGGTACCCTTCTACGTTAAAAGAACGGACAAAAATGAAATACTATCACAAAACATCATTCTTCTATATTTCAACATATTTATAAACAGAACAATTTTATATTTGCTAAAAGACATCCCATATAAAGTTTCAAAAATTTTTAATTTTTGCTGATCACAAGAAAAAAAAATTTATTTCATTTTTGTCCTACTTGTAATAAAAGTTGTAAATATTGATTTTACAAAAATTAACATTGTCAGTTATTGACATGAATGTAAGGCAACACTCCAATATACATTTTGTAAGTTGTCTTCTTCTTCTTCTTCTTCTGCTTTAAGCTAGAAATTTCTTCCTGTTTGCTTGGCCTTTCTATTCGGTTGAAGATGAGAACCAGCTCTGTGCCCATCGCTTGGGCGGTCGTCCTGGTGGTCGCTTTCCCTCAGGTCGTTCCAATTTACAAATTCGAGCTAGTCTTCCTTGGCCCATTCGGTCTACATGATCATTCCATTCTTTTTTTCTTTTCTTGGTCCATTTTACTACATCTTGTATGTTGCATCTTTCTCTTATGCTGGCGTTAGTTTGCTTATCTTGTAGTTTTAGATCTAGTATCGATCGTAGTACTCTCATTTCTGTAGTTCTCATTTTTTGTTTCGTTCTTTTTGTTTCGGCCCTTGTCTCTGTCGCATATGTTAGAACTGGCCTGACCATTGTTTTGTATATTTTTACTTTGCCTTCTGTTCTCATGTACTTATTATTCCAGATTGTGTTTCTCAAACATCCTGCTATCTGTGTTGCTTTTATTGATTGCCGTTGGACTTCAGTTATCAAGTCTCTGCTGCTACTAACATCCACTCCTAGATACTTAAAGCTCATAACCTGTTCAATTATCGCACCTTCCACTTCCAGTTTACATCGAATAGGATCTTTTGCTATGACCATTGTCTTAGTTTTTGTTATTGATATTTGCATGTTGTACTGTTTACTTGTTAGGTTAAATTGGTGCAATAATCGTTGGAGATCGTCTTCGCTGTTAGATATTAAAACAGCGTTGTCCGCGTAGCATATAATGTTGATGTTCTTATTTCCCATTCTATATCCTGCTTTGCTTCGGACCGATCTTATTATTTTATTCATTATTAAATTAAAAAGGAATGGACTAAGAGAGTCTCCTTGTCTTATTCCTGCGTTTATTTTTATGGCATTTGTGTAGCCTTTGTTCGTTGCTACCTCAGTAGTAGTATTTGTATTGATGTCCTTTATGATATCTATTATTTGTTTTGATATGTTTTCTTCGTTAAGGATGTTAATTATATCTGATTTTCTAACTCGGTCGAATGCTGCTTTCAGGTCCACAAAGCAGAGATACATGGGGTTGACATATTCTATTGATTTTTCGATCATCTGACGGAGCATAAATATCGCGTCTAGTGTGCTTCGGTTTCTTCTGAAGCCTTGTTGTTCCTCCTCTATGGGTATGGTTTCTTGTATATGGTTTTAATTAACGATGTAAGCAGTTTCAGGATTGAGTTTAATAATGTGATCCTCTATAGTTTTCTGCTAACTTTTATTTCCTTTTTAAATATAGGGACAGTAAAACTTCTTTTCCATTCTTGAGGTACCCTTCTTTCTTCTGATACTTTTTAAAAGTTCATATATCCTTTTATTTAGGTTACTCCGCCATATTTTATTAACTCATTGAATATACCATCAGGTCCAGGTGATTTACGATTCTTTAATTTATTTATAGCTTCTGTAATTTGTTCTAATGTTATATTTACTGGCTGATTATTATCATAGTTTAGTTGGTCCGTATTTATATGTTTTTCTGCTTGTTCTATGTACAATGTTTGGAAGTGTTCAATCCATTGACTTTCCTGGATGTTGTTGATTTGTATCGTTTCGTATATTTCCCGTTTTTGGTTTTGTATCATCCTCCAAACATTTTTCTGTGTTCCATATAGGTCATATTCTATATCCTTTGTAAACTTTTCCCAGTACGATTCCTTTATTTTATGTATTTCCCTGTTAACCTTGTTTCTTATTTGCACATACTTAGCATATTCAAGAGGTGTTTGATTGTTTTTATACTTAAGAAAAGCGATTTTCTTTTCTTTTGCTAGCACCTTAACTTCTTCATCAAACCATGGTGTTCTTGTTTTAATTTTGTTTTTGTTAGTTTTTCTTTTCCCAATTGCTTCCTCAGCTGCTTCTAGTATGTTAGTTTTTAGTTTAGTCCATATTTCCGTAGTGGTGTAATTAAGTTGTTCATTGTCAGTTTCTAGTTTTTGTTGTAGTCTTGTTTGATACATGAATTTTATGCTTGGATCTGTTATGTTTTCTATGTTTAGTTTTTCAGAAAATAATGGTTTTTGTTTCTTGGGTTTAATGTGTAGATTTAATTTACATAGCACCAGACCATGATCTGTACCTATGTTGGCGGATGTTAGGGTTCTGACATCGAGAATTTGCTTTGGGTGCGTTTCTCTGTTACTGATTATGAAATCTATCATTGAATTCTGTCCTCTACTATTGGACCACGTTATTTTCTGCTGCATTGGGTGATCAAAGAAGGAGTTATTTATTCTGAGTTCGTTCATGATACAAAATTCTATCAATTCTTCCCCACTATCGTTTATAGAAGGTTCGTTAAACTTTTGTTTAACTCCTGGTATGGCAGTATTCCCAATGTGTGCATTAAAATCCCCCATCAAATAAACTTTTTCTCGTTTGGGTATTGTGTTAAGAAGTGTTTGGAGTGCGTCATAAAATGTTTCTCGTTCTTGTTTTCCTCTATTTGTATCTGGTGCATAAATTGAAATTATGTTTACTTTTTCCCCGTCAAAGTTTAAAGTGACTAGGATTATTCGCTCGTTAACATATTTGGTGTCTAGTATGTTATTTATATATTTTTTATGAATTAGAACTCCTACCCCTGCGTGAGCTCTTGTATTTTTATCTACGCCACTGTATGCCAGAAGATAATTTCCTCTCATTACAGTTCCTTTACCTTTTCTTTTAGTTTCGCTAATTGTGCATATATCTATGTTGTTTTGTTCCAGTTCCGTTACTACTTCTTGGTCTTTCGAGTTCCAAGAGCCGATATTCCAAGTAGCTATTCGTGTAATTGCCTTATTCATAGTCCATTTTCGCGCTTTGTTCGTTATCATATAATCCACCGTATTCGGAGGCCAATAAATTTTTTTGTGAGCATTTTTAATTAATTTCTGCAGGTAGGGTGCTAACCTTTCCCGCAGACCCTCCTCCTTGATCCGGGCTTGGGACCGGCAACGACAGCAACTGTCGCAGGCGGAGTTGTCTTGTTGGTAAAATTTTTACTTACAATTAGATTTATTATAACGTTAGTGTATTATATTAGGGGAATCAAACAATTTTATGAAACCTATATGATAATTTACAATAATTTATTTGGTATTTGACTAAAATGTAGTTACAACTAAAAATTGTATTTTTAATAGTTAATTCATTAATTCATTATAACTTTATAACTCACGTAAGAGTTATTTTACTTAATACCTTCTATTTTATTAGTACCTTTATTTAATTTAATTTGCAGGTTTAATAAGTAATCAATCTAATCATATTATTTTTATTTATATAATAGTTTGTATGGATTACATATACACATACAAAGCAATTATGTTTAGTGCCTACTAATAATGAAAATTCAATTTCATTTACTATTTCAACACACAGTTTTTAAAATCAATCTGGAAATAGACTATTTAAAAAAAAAGATAAAATTTAGGGTACACAGTTCATATACTTCTATTATATAGAGACAGATCTACTTTAACATCTTGTTTCATAAAGACCACTGCGACCAATATAACGAACCCATTTAATCACATCATGATCAGAGTAATTTAGTTTGGGTTCAAAGACTTTTAAATAACGAACCTTGAATCCAGAGGGAGCAAAAGGGACTTCAAAGTTCATGGAAATTGGAGGTCTAGTCCATTTCTTCTTTGTATCAGTTTCAAGAAGTTCTATTTCTGCTGAGAGCTGAGTTTCCTTCATACCGGCCATCCTTTTAATTCTGAAATAAAAACAAACAATATTATTATTTAAATATTAGAATTATTTAATAGCTTACTTCCAAACTATGGCGTTTTCAGATGCTTTATATTTAGCTTTTCCTTTGAGGCAAATAAGTTGCACTCCAGATGTATTCAAAGGTGTTGGAATCTTCACTTCAATCTTTTGTCCTAATAATGATGGTTTAAAATTGCTCTTTAGAACTACTTTTACTTCCATTTTTGTTCTTCCTACTTCACGCACTAAGGGAATTACGCGGAAAGGAAGAGAAATGTCTTTTGTAGTGCGATATCTAGAATGCAAAAAACATATATACAGTCAAATCTCTATCTCGATTTTTTTTAATAACTGTAACTTGAACTTGTTTCCCATTTTTTTTTTGATAAGGTGAAGCTTTTTACAATTCCCTACAATCAGCTTTCAATAACTTGAAGTTCAAAAAATAGTTAAGTGATACTTAATCTATTAAACCCATAATGTTAATGACTGTTTATTAATTTTGCTTATTTTGTATAAAATGTAATAAGTTTTATATAAAAGATGTTTAATCATTTACTTAATATTTGGGTTTTTTTCTTTCTAATTATTATTGGTTTCCCTTCAACTTATCAAGGTTTGTGTATAAGCCAAAACCATAATTTAGAGTTTATATAATACCTCATAAGCTCAAATTCTCCATCTGGTGGTATAAAGCTAATGGAATGTTCAGTTTCAAATTTACTTAATTTTACACATTGATGAAATTGGCAATCATCAATCACAACAACAGGTTTTCCTGAGTGTGCTGGATCAGAGTCTGATGAACTTCCCAGTGCTCCTTTGCCTTTGGCTTCCATTACAATCTTGTCATTAATTCCAAATTTACATTCAGGCATACCAGATAAGTATGATTTCATAACAACCTTTCCAGAAACATGAGCAGATAGCACCTGACCTAATGTTAAAAGTCCAAATAAAATGGTGATTGCAATTTAAAAAAAAAATACCCTGAGGTGACATCAACAGATTAACATATTCAAGCACATCTAAAAACAATTCATTTCTGCGATATTTGATACCCTCACGTCTCCATCCTATTTGTCCTGTTACCTGAGAAGTTATTTGTGCTTGTTCTTCTTTGGTAGCTGATTTTATACCTTGTTGTGTTATAAATGTCTTTAAAACTCCAGTATCTGCATTTTGAGGATAACCAAAATCCAAAATTTCTATAAAGAAAGTTTCAACATTGTACAATATAGATCTTTTATGTATCTTACCATCTAACAGCTCATAAATTAAAACAAAATTATTCTTTATGTTTTCCTCAGAAATCTTTCCAAAGTAAGACTGCATAACTTCAATTATTTTGAGTAACAGTTCAAATACCATTGCTGCATTAACATTTTGTTTAGTTACAGCAGCTAACCAAATGTTTGCCCTCTGCAAGTTTTGTTAATTAAATAGTTGCTATAATTGTCTGAACAGTGTATACTAACTTTAATATGAAAAAATGATGTTCTTGCTATGTTTGTAACAGGGGACCTCACTTGCTGTCTTGCATGAATTACATTCACCCTAAAAGCATCCACGGCATTTCTTCCAATATCATCACGATATACTCGTGAGATTAGGACTTCTCCCTTATGATTATATACGAAAAGACCTCCAATCATGTTGAAATTGTTTAAGAAACCCCAGTCTAAAATAAACAAAATGTATAACAATTTATGAAACCGAAATGTGACCAATTATTATTTACCAAGGGGAATACTAATTTAATTCCATAAAACTTGATATTCTTCCAACACAACTTGACGTCTATTGTATTGTCAAAAGCAATAGACGTTTTCAGTTGGTTATTTCAAGATGGCAACAGCAATGCAAATTTGATTTAATCGATATTGATGTAATAAATGTCTTGTATAAAATAAAATTAATTAAATAACTTTAACAAAAAATTTGATTAATAAAGTTTTTGATAATACTGAAATTCTATAATAAATCATTACTTAATAATAATAATAGAATTCATATTTGAAATCGTAATAGGGGTATTTGTAACTTTTGTGTTGCTGTCAAACACTTGCATAACGTTTATAAGATGAGAATGACATTTTCTAATTTTTATTTAATATAATTTATTTATTATACTTATGCATTAATAGTGTTTATTTTTATAAAAAATACAATGTGTGCTTTAGAATCTGAGCAACAAAACGCACAAAACTATACCAACATGATTCGAGAAGATTTAGTAAGGGACAATGGTAATTGTTAACGACAACCACTCGCTTTTGTGGTTAGTTTGCTCGATCTTAGGAGCTATTCGACTAGCGGTTAATGTACTAACTAAAAGTGTAAGTTAAGTGAGACATTGTTGTCAAGTCTCTTTCATACAGCCGAACCCTTGTAATGTCATCCGCGACAATAAAATATATATATATCGCGCAAAATTAGAAAGTTAGAGCTTTGCCCTGGAGAAAAGCTTAAAACTGGTGGACTCTTTAAGCAAAGCGAATATATTCAAATATTAGAACTAAGTATCCACACCTTATATATTTTTTACAATACTGTTTTAAATTAAATAATTTAAAGTTTTAATGCCTTAAACTACTAGTATACCTAAGGGGCCGTTCAACAATTACGTAAGCAGATTTATTACAATTATTACCCCCCCCCCCATTGCCTGCAAAAGTAAGCACCCCCCCTCCCGCTTACGTAAACATTAGTTAGGATTCCCCGAATATGCGTTTCGTTTTCTAGCATAGACAATGTGTGGGTTGCCGTATGTGTAAAAAAGTAAATATCTACTGCTGACGTAATCACCATCTAGACCCCCAATGTTATCAAAAATAAGCAAAACAAAGACCCCCCCCCTCTAGTGCTTACGTAATACTTGAACGGCCTCTAATTTGCCGAAACAGACATTTAAAAAAGAACAAAATAAAATATTATAGATAACCATTTAAGCTTTTAATCAAATAATAAAGCCAGTACAATGTAAAGTCTAATCTGCATATTGAAAATAGGTCAATGTTAAGACTTTTCAGAAAGTTTTTTTTGAAATGTTAAGATATTTTTGTAATTTTTTTTATTATTAAGATACTTCAGTCCTAAAATTGGACTAATTGAAATAGAACATGGTGCAGATAGTGATGATACATTTGTACTAATGTTTAGGATATTTACATATAGGACATTACGGTTTACCCCAACTTTTTCTCTTATAAAAAAAAATTTAATATTTACTAAGAATTTTAATTATTTTATACTTTAAAATAATAAGGTTTGCAATACTCCACTGCTTAATGATGTTTTTTTTAAATATTTATCTTAACGCGTTCACGCTTGGTGGTAATCCTTAAAACTTATTTAAATGTTTTAAATTTACTTATAGGTATAGGTTAAAATTATACATTATAATTTCATTAAGAAAAGTTAAACAGTATGCTATACAATTGTTTTTTATTTATAAATGAAGAGAAATATTTTCAAAGGGGCAAAATTTCTCAAAAAAAGAAAGTGAGTGTCGTACTCCACATTCGTGCAGTTTTATATTCATACCAAATAGAAAAAGATTCGCGAGCAAGTGTATGTCGTTAACATTTACCTTCCTCCTTCTTTCAATTACATTTCTGGTAGTGAACTTCAAACTATAACATGGTTTGAGAAGTTTAAAGGAATTGTACACAATGTAGGAATAATTAGCATTGTAGCATATGCAATTTATAGGTTCTATGAGGTATTTATAATTTTAAAATTTTTATTAAAAATAAGGTAAAGTAATACTTTTTACAGAAATTTATTAAGCCTTTTTTGTTTGGTGGAAAAAGAAAAAAGACATTAGAAGAAGAAATCACTGAAATAAATAAAATTGTAACATCATCAATAACAGAATTAAAAGATACATTAGTTGAAGTTAAGGTAGAAGAAAGCAACACACAAAGACAATTAAATGATTTAAAATCTGAAATTTCAACTGTCAAAGGTTTATTATTAAGCAGGTAATGCTTCCACTTTAATAATTATTTTATGGTATAAATTATAAGTATATAATAATGAATGTACTCTATTCTAGAAAACAGTTTCCATCTGTTTCTAACACATCTGTTGTTCCTCCTTCGATTCCAGCTTGGCAATTATCTAGTGTTCAACCTGACCCAGATCCTGATCCAGACACAATGGATGCTAAATCAGAAGATTTAATGGAGATAGGGTCTGGTTCGGGTTCATCTGAACATGAACAGGGTACGAAAAATAGTGACAGCAGCCTAGAAATAATGTAACAAAATTAATAATAGTTGTTTTTAATATCAATAGCCAATGAGAGCAATATGTTATAATTTTACTATTTCAAGTTATTTTGTGACTGGATAATTATTTCTAACTACACAAAATGAATGCAATTTTTTGTTGCTATTTCTACATACAGTTATGAATTTAAAAAATGTAGTGATATGTTTTATTGTTTATTTTGCATTATATATTTTATTGTTTTGTTGTATGTTGGGAGAAATGAATAATAATTTAAACAGCATATAAAAGTGGTAAAGTATTTCAATTAATGAATTTTAATTGTACAATTTTTACTTTATAGAAATTTAGAATTAAAAATTTTATGGACTGGATATGGTACAAATTACTGTAAAATTTTTGAAGTTGTGGACGATTTAAACCCCAAAGCAAAGATTAGAATCAAATTACCGAATTCTTATAAAAAGGCCTTAATCATACTTATAATGTCAAATCAATTTACTATGCACTAAAACTCTGTGTTAGGTGCTTTTTACAAAATATACCAGGCATTTGTTAAAGCTATTTTTTAAATTTCAATTAATCAATACCAAAGGAAATCCACTTGCGGTGGGGACGCTGTATTGCTTATTACATTTTGAATAACTGTTTGGTGACGTCACAGGGTTAGAGTTCACATCGTGAGGCCGCCCTTGAATCGTATGGAAATGTATGTAGGGCGTTAATTTTGTATTCCAGGTTAGTAAATTAGATAATATCAAGTGTCCAAACCATTCCAATCAAAAGATATAACAGTTTTAATTTCGTTGTTTCCGAGCTAAAATTGGCCATCTTAGTCAAATAGTTGAGCTGACGTACGTTAGATGGCGCTTTGAAATCAGCTGGAAATTTGAAAGTACCGAACGAGTAAAGATACGAAAAGTAAATTGGAGAAATAAATATAATTATTCTAAGTTATTAACGATGCATTGTTATTTTCTATATTAACTCCAGGATATACTGTTTTGATGTCTGTGAAGAAATGTTACAACATATTACCTGGAGAGCGATTAAAATTTTTAAGAAACATCTTGCGAATAAATTAGCCGCGTTGTTTTCACTACTTCTTATACAACTCCGACAAGATTTAATACTTTTTTTCAGTTCTTGCCACTGTCTTTCCTCTTTGTAGTACACACACTATTTCCATACTTTCTCCAGTCGCAGAATGGTTTGTTGAAATCCTGTTTACAAATGCATGCAAATGATTAATTACGAAATGACTTCCCATTCCGCATCAGAATCCGGTGATGGGATCAAATTCTTCCTCGATACCATTGTATCCACCCCAAGAATCAGTTCTAATTTACTAACCTGGAATACAAAATTAACGCGCTACATACATTTCCATACGATTCAAGGGCGGCCTCACGATGTGAACTCTAACCGGTTAAGATTATAATTTGTTTTGTAGCGGACGTTGGTTTGGTCCGAAGTGGAGTGAACGGCTTCTGACGGCGGCAGCGCTGGCTACGTGATTAGTACGTTCGTTGTCCCTGGTCCCGAAAAGAACCGTTGTTTTGCAAAAGAAAGCTCAGGTCGACTATTCAAAGGTACAGGTGACTCGTAGAACGTTGGGTTTACGAATGAAAGTTGAGGTTCCGCGATAGCCCTTTAAACAGTGCGAGAGCGTAGTTTCGTTACGACGTATTGACTGTGCGCCCTCTAGTAGGAGTGTCGTGTACTAGGGTGGGAGTGCGTTGTGCGTAGGGGGATGGTGTAGTAGTAATGGTAATTTTGCATTTTAAATTAATGTACATGTAATTCAAAGATATGTATATTTTTTTCAGTGCATCTGTTACTGCAGTGTTTGTATTAGAAGAAGAAGAAGGGAAAGAGATTAGTTTTCAGAGATCTGTGCAAGGTTCATCGTCCGAATGTAGAATTAATAATAACGTAAGTTTGAAAAGGCTACTAAAACATGTGTCTCGTGTCTTTCAGAACATGTCACTGTAGGATATTGACCATGTTTAAGCAGACACGTATATAATTGATTCTAGTTAGTCCTTGTAAAATTATGTTTTACAAAGACAAAGTTTAAACTAGAGACAGTAAAAAGATTATAGTAAAACACAAAGGAGTTTTTCTTTTTGGTTTTATTTATCTAACAAAACTTACAATTTTTAAATACTACCTTTGTTTCGAAATAGTTGCTACATTTCTCTTTAGTGTACAAAATTACTGAAGAAATGTGAAGTAAATTAATTGTTTTGATATAGTGGTGACATTATATGCAAATCTAAATATGTGATGATCAAAACGTTACTTAGCAGGAATACCTGCAAAAAATATTTTGATTTACGAAACTCAGAATTCACTTCGAAAAAGTTGATTTTATTAAAACATTTTTAATGAACAATAGTTCATTTTTTAAATTTTTTGCAAATCTTGCATTTGTTTTGGACACGTTCGTTTAA
>JARFIZ010000269.1:0-30067 GCA_036325965.1 Sinopyrophorus schimmeli | reverse complement strand
CTGGATGCAGAAAGCGAAGGACAGACACGCATGGAAAATATTGGAAGAGGCCTACATCCAAGCAGGATTGAAATAGGCAGACAGACAGACAGACAGACATTTAATAATTCTGGTATTTTATAAAATACGCGAAAGTCTTAAATCTAAAAATCATATTTTTATTAAATAAATAAATTTGTTTTTATATGTATTTACTTTAGGTTGATATCGAGGTGAAAAAGTAAAATGGGCAATACATTTAGGGTTTACTGAGAGAAAGTACTTATAAACATAAAAAAAAAGTAATAAGGTTATTTTTATATTCCTTTTCACTATTTTGTAATTTGATATGATAGTAAAAGTTGATAAAAATTTATATATAAATATATTTCTTTCTATTTATCAATAAATAAAAATTGAAAATATGAATTTTCTAAAATATATATCAACCGTTCTCCTGCATACAAAAGCAAACTTTATCGGGACATATTTTATTTTTGTCTAACTATCGATAGATCTATCGAAATTTCATACTCTCTTATCTAAGACAAAATTCGTGTTGACCTGTGTTATTATTAAGATTATAAGCTGTTCCTCTGCGGAGTATAGCCTTTATACCTATACCTTTATAATGTGTCCAAATTTCATTAAAATCGGTTAAAACGTATTTAAAAATGTTTTTTATTTATTTATTACATAACTAAAATAAAATCTGAAACTTGCACGATCAACGTATGTTATTACAACCAACCTACTCTCGAAAGATGATTTCGATATTCCTCTGCGAGTAATCTACTTATGTCCTTTATAGTAAAATATAGTTTTTATTTTTGGGGCGCACCACGTAGAATCAATTGAAAAATATATATTATATAAAAGAGTGTAAGGGTTCTAAAAATGATTTCATAATTTGGCCCAAATAATACCACACATAAAAATATTTTTGAATTTTTTTTACTGGATCATGAAATCTTATACGACTGTTATTTTGTCCTGCGATACTATAACACACTCAAATTTTATCAAGATCGATTAAGCCGTTCCTGAGTAAAAAAATTAAATTTTTAGTATTTTTTAATTTCTTGAAAACAGGCTGAGTTAAAAATCTGAGATTTTCACGATCTTAATACAGTGGTACCTCGATATACAGTGCCCTAACATACGAGTGTTTTGAGATACGAGCCGCCGAGCGAGCAATATTTTGCTTTGAGATGAGAGCAAGATTTGAGATACGAGGACAGTTTTTTTAAACTATCTGCAGGTAAAAATGAGCAAAGCGTGACGAAAAAAGCGAAGACCAGTAATGAAAATTAAGCGCTTCCGTAAGCACTTCACTTTTTTATTATGTTTTTATAGAATATGTATTTGTTATTTATAAACATTATAAATGTTTCTTTTGTAAATACATTTTCTTATTCAAAAACACTTAAGGTAAAAACAACTGAGGTGATGTTTTGGGAGCTGGAACGGATTAATGGCATTTCAATTAATTTCAATGGGGAAAATTGCTTTGAGATACGAGAAATTTGACATACGAGCAAGGTTACGGAACGAATTAAACTCGTATGTCGAGGTACCACTGTACTTCATAAGTACCTTACGTACTCCCAAAGTGGCGTATATTTCCCGGCAATTTTGACACGCTTATAACCATATGCCCTTTAAAGTTCTTTTAAAAGATTACACAAAAACCTATTTTTTATAATAAGCTTTACCTTGCTTTTTTTAATATCCTCACGTCCTGCCATTTCGTCCTGCTTTGGTGGACAAACACACATGCACAGACACACGCACCTACACGCACGCACACACACACACAACACGCATATATATACAGTGTGTCCCAAATTGAGTAGGCTAACATGGTATCTTTCTTATTAGTGGAGATCGAAGTTTGGTTAAATGGGCAATGTTTTGCAGTTTTAGTGCCCATTCAGATTCTGTTAAGAAAATTTTAAAATTCGAATAGTTCCAAAGTTATCGTCAAAAACTGAAAATCGTTATTTTCTTTAATGTCAAATAACTGGGTAATTATAAAAATTACAAAAAGTTTAATATAAAAGTTACTAGGTTTTATAAAATACAAATAAAATTAACTCAAAATTAAATTCAAAATGGCGGTTTCAAGATATTGTTACCAACTTTCTTATTTTAAATGGACGCCATATTGGATTTTACATATGAATAGCATTTTTTCTCTTTTCAACCATGTATAACAACCCATATTTAAATAAAAATTATTAACAATATTAAATTTTCTGTTTTAAATCAGGTAGCCATGAATTATCAAAGAACAATTAAACACCACAATACAAACCGACGTCATTATATTTATTTTTTGACTAATATTGTAGGTTTTTAATAATAATTATTATTGCTTTATAAATAATTCAAAATTGCAAAGTTTTTACTGAGCAGTATATGTTTTGTACCTACATTAAATGTTACACAAGCTCCTGCGTTGCTGCACAAACATACTTTAACAGTTTTCCAAGAAAAAAATGATAAAGATCATCTTCAACATTCTTTCAATTTGGTTACTGTAAACATCCATACTTCTGCATATTCACATCCAATCTTTTAATAATTTTAACGTTTGGTTACTTTTTTTGGAAAACTGTTAAAGTATGTTTGTGCAGCAACGCAGGAGCTTTGTAACATTTAATGTAGGTACTAAACCTATGATACTGCTTAGTTAAAACTTTTCCATTTTAAATTAATTATAAGGCAATACAATTATTTTCAAAAACTTACAATATTTGTCACAAAATAAATATAATGACGTTGTTGTATTATGCTGTTTAATTGTTCTTTCATAATTCATGGCTACTTGATTTAAAACAAAATTAATAATATTAATAATTTTTATTTAAATATGGGTTGTTATACATGGTTTGAAATAAGAAAAAATGTACTATGTAAAATTCCAAATGTTATTTAAAATAAGAAAGTTGGTAAATCAATATCTTGAAAAATATTATGATTTAATTTTAATTTTCTAATTCTGTGATTTATGAAACCTAAAACTTTATATTAAAATTTTTTGTAAATTTTATAATTACAAAGTTATTTGACATTAAAGAAAATGACGATTTAATCAGAATTTACGATAACTTTGGAACATTCGAATTTTAAAATTTTCTTAACGAATCTGAATGGGCACATAAACTTTATAAAATTGCCCATTTAACAAATTCTATCTTCACTAATAAGAAAGATACCATGTTAGCTTACTCAATTTGAACACCCTGTATATTAGCGCACCGATCTTCTGGACATAAGTTTTCTAACTGAACAGACAGCAAAATAGATGTTCAGGAACCCTCAAATTTTGCCTCTCTAAAACGTCATAAAATTTAAACTGCATTTATTATGGTTTTAAACTCAAATCTAGTATCTACCGTCCTTTTCTTAAAACATAAATCGCCATTGATAGAAACTAAACAAAGCGTTACTTCCTGCCCATTGAAATCTAAATTTTTGACAGCTACCAATAAAATATAATGTTTATGATTTTCTTAAATTGCACTGCTTGGTTAAAAATTTTAGGATACTGCAATAATAAATTTTGAAATGTTTTATAACAGGCTAAGAAACAATCGCTCGCGTATTTACAGAGAATTTTAAATTAATGTATATTAAGCGTTAATATGGTAAAACATCCAGCGAATGACCGATTTGTTGTATCGAGAGCTATTTCGATTTAAAAAATTGTAAACGTGTTATGTCTATCTTAATGTGAAAATATGGGGTTTACGTTCCACGATGGTTGATATACGTTGTATATATGTTACCGTGTAAACCCGATGTCTGGTAAATGTCTAAATCTTCCAGTAAATGGCAACATTCACCAAGTCGCTTTATGTATGTCCTAAATATTTGCCAAATATGCACTGATAGCGAATGTCGAAATAATCATAATTTTAGATTCCTCTAATTCAAACAAAATGAAAATTTTTATATTATAAAAAAACAATAGGAGAAGCCTTAAGTAATACCATAAAATTAATCATATTATTGAACTGAAAACATACAATACACTAAAAAATCTAAAATAGTAATAATAAATGTACACCTAAGTAATTGTAATAAAACCTAAAATATAAAATAATACAGCCTGTCAAAAACACCATAAAATATCAAATTTTTTGACCCTTTAATTTTTGTCTTAGTGTATGAGAAGTATAAATTAAAGCTACATCATAAAAATTACAAATTGGCAGGAAAAAAATAGCAGGTACCTACTAAATACATATAAAAATTCAAAACTGATATTTTTAAATATGTTAGTAAAATGCTTATTTTACCAAAAGAACTGTACATTTAACGAATTTTGTAGAAAATAATTATTTTAATTGATGTGTTTAAAATTTAAAGAAACAAAATTGTTATATATATTAACGATTGACAATGGTACGCCAAAATGTTGTTTTATATAAATAAGTGAGTTTAATCCACCTCATTCTATTTGGTTTTATATTTTTCTATAAAATAATGTAGATGGCGACCCCTATTTAAAATTTTTAACGTTAAAACATTTTCTAATGTTTAGGTAAAGATCCCCATATAAAAGATCAAGGACAACACTTTCCGAAACCCAAACAACTACCTGTTTATGGACCCTTCGTTAACAAAGAGAAGGATTCCCGTTATATTGCAGACAACAGATATTTTAGAAATCAAATTTTAAATTTTTATTAACACATGTATAATGTTTCCAAAGCGGGAAAAATCTTAATATCATTCGTAACTATGGAAAAACAAAAAAATTGCGAATTTTGCGTGCAAAACCGACTTTTAGGTCACAATTTGCAAAAAGGGTTAAATTTGCATAAAACTTGTTAAAACCTCTTAGAGAAACTATATCGAGTTGTCTATATCTTTTTGTTTTAAAACGCTTAAATTACGGCAGAAATAAGGTTTTCTTAAAAAACCGTCCCGACGCCACCCTTCGTCCCCGCGGTAAAAAATGTGTCGCAGAAAGTATAAACCGACCGCCCATCGTATCCGAAAGCGGATGTTGCTAAGAGTCCCCGTTCGAAAACTGCATGGAAAAACCGTTTTTGAAAATAGTCAAGGTCGCGTTTGCGAACTCGTGTACACCAAAAGTAAGCCGCCAATCGATCCCAAATTTTCAGGTGTGATAGCTCAGAGATCGGAGGGTGCCCATGCTAAGTGAATATTACTTCTCGCCACGTTATCCACCTGGTATTCGTGAAAAGAGGTAAAAATTTGCGTCGTCAAAAACGTAGATTTTTGTGTTCGAACGGCCCTACGTCGCTTAGGAAAAGGAATTCGGTCCCTCGTAGCGGCGTTATTTCGCTACAACTTTGCTCTAGAAATCGATGCGCCGAGAACGACGGTGGGGCGGTGCACGAGCTGGAGGCAAAAGAACCGGAAAAGCACCAAACGGGCCCTTTTCTTGCCTAGCCTCGGAGAAGATGCCACTTGAATGGCTAGCGGTATCTAGGTACGGGTCTCGGGACGGACCACCTTAATGATGTACCCTCGGGGTACGTCGACCCTCTAGATTTTGAGACATTTGCAAAAACGCATTTTTTGGCGTCTCAGCTTCTTATTTCCTCCTTAGCTCCACGGAGGTTGGACCTACGGAGACGAGCCCCGGTCTCATCTTAATTTTTCGAAATCTTCGTCGACCGGGTGCTTAAGCTCGAAAATCGGACGATAAATACGGCAGTTAGACCCCGAAAAGTAGGTTTTTCGAATTTTTTTATAAGTATATAACTAGTAAAATTCGCTTCGCGAATTATGCCAACAAAATCGCTACGCGATTTTGTTTTGGACCGCAGTGGACGCGTATTAAAACGCTGCGCGTTTAGTTCCTTCGGGGTCTAGCACGACTAATGTTTCAATAAAGTACTCGATTTTCTTTTGTTTTGTTTAAGAATAGTCAAAATCGGTTTATAAATAACGACGATATAGTCAAAAACATTTTGAGTGGTTAAAATTAATAGTTGATAAGAAACGCGAAATGACAAAAAATGATCAATATCGGTAGAAAAATAAACAGAGCTTTCCTAAATGGCATTTTCGACCGTATAATTTATTCACTGATGGTACGGATGTAATCAAAACCATAAAAAACAAAAAATGCAGTGTCCAATAAAGATGGCACAAAAATAAATATGAGACTGTTTTAGCCATGATTTGGCATTCAGTCGAACCTCGATAAGTCGAAGTCGAAGGGACACCAAAGTAATTCGAATTATCAATAATTCAGTTATTAAAATAGTCAGTTACACACTTACGTATAAGTATATATATATAAATCATTCATTTTAGCTCCTACCATCAAAGTCACTCTTTCCTTACTGCGTTTCCCACCGTAACACTTTTCATTTAAAAAGTCAAAGTTTTATCCGGTAAGCATTTAAAAACAAAGCAGTTTAATCGGCGTTAATAATATTGCTATGTTCATACTCTTGCAGTAATGGTCCTAAGACTTTATGCCTCCAAAGTTTACAATCGTTTTCAGACACTTTTGCACTTTAACCACATATTACATTTTGAATGACGAGGTTCCTTTTTGAAATTCTCCAGCCAACCCTGACTTGCTTTGAAATTATCATAATGTAATAGGCGCGCGAACTTTTCTAATTTTGTAACAGTACAGGTCCCGAAATCGGAATATTTTTATTACGTCCATACCTAAACCATTCAATCATAGCTTTCTCCAGATTGGGAAAAAGAGACTCTTTTAGCCTTTTTCTAGAATGGTGGTCATTTTTTATCTTCAGCAGCTACAATTAGGTCAGTGATTTTTAAAATGGTTGATAAAGTATTTGCGGGAATACCAAAGTCTTTGGCTATATCCTTTTTCTTTTGAGCCCACGTTCCACTTCTTTTATAAGTTTAAATTTTTCTCTCTTATGCTTAAACTTTTTAATTTTCGTTTACACTCTATATTAATACGTAAATAATTTTAGAAAAGTATTAAATTTTTTAGATTTTTGTTATACTCTGTTACAAACTATAAAGAATGTAAAACACATTTGTTAGTCCGCGTATATCTTTCAAACTGAAAACTAAAATGCAAAAATAGTTTCTTTTCTTGTGAAATAATCGGTAAAACCCTTTAAAATTCTTAACTGTCAATAAGGGATTTAAATATAAATTAGTTTTAAATCCCATTGAAGTGCCGCCTCAAAACACCTTAGTTTACAATAGAGCTTTTAGCCAGCAATAAGAGGGAACCCAGACGTTCTTAACCCTCCAGGTATTTTATAGAAAGTTGTAAAATTTAACTTCGAGTTTGGAAATATTTACTAATCGAAACTATAATTTAGGGAATTATAAAATGCTTTGAATTAACAAAAAATGAAGATTATAAGCTGTTCTTCTGCGGAGTATAGCCTTATATACATCTATAATGTGTCCAATGTCGCTAAAATCGGTTAAATCGTATTAAATTTTTTGTTTTTATTTATTACTAAACTAAAATAAAAATCTAAAAGTTCCACGATCAATGTATATTATTACAACCAACCTATACCTATTGTCGAAAGATGATTACGATATTCCTCTGCGACTGAGTCACTATGCTTATGGCCTTTATAGTAAAATATAATTTTATTATTTTTGTGGGGCGCACCACTTAGAATCAATTGAAAAAATATATAAGGAGTGTACCCGGGTATGAGACGGGTTTTGTTTATGAGCCAAATTTTTTACTGGTTAAATAAAGTCAGGTGTTCTATTCATTGTTGGAAAGGTAATGAAAATACACAACTTTTATCCGCAGAAAGTTTTGTGATTCCATTAACATGCTAAATTTTATGAACAATTTTCTAACCATCATTTTTTGACAAGAAAAAATTTGTATCTAGGTATGAGACACCTACAAAAATACATTAAAATTGTAAAATATAAAGTGAAAACCTCATATTTATTTCAAATTTTTAATTTTTATATTTTCCATAATTTTTATTTATCAATTTCCTCTTCATAATCGTCACAATGTTTGCATGTGTAGATGCTTGTACACATGTTTGCGCACTTCAAAAGAATTGGGTGGTGATAATATGCTGTGTCTCATATTCGGACAATGACAACATTTTAATAATTTAAAAAAATTGTTTTCCAACCACATTTTGGCCTAATTCAATATTGTATCGTAAAATATAAGAAAAACACTAAATGCTATACATTACACTTTCCTTTTTAATTGATTTACATGAAAAAACAACACTTTAAAAAATCAAAACTTTTTCCCCATGCTATTTCACATACGATGTTTGCAGGTGATATAAGCAATGCGTCGATTCATTTCACTCTTAGCACAAAACTGACTGATGATCAAAGAAATATTTGACAGTATTCAGATCGGCCATATTAACATTCCATAATGAAAATAATTGACTGTATTTATAATTATAAATATATATATATATCTATTATATATATATATATATATATATATATATATTAATATATAAAGATTTAATATTATATATATATATATGATTATATAATTAACTTTATTAATAAATTAAAAATTAGTTATATATTATAAGTTAATTTTATTGAATAAAAAAAATTAAATCCGTATTTTATGAGACACCTGTTAAGTGTGTGATTCACCCCAACTCACTAATTTTCGTACCTTTTTAAAAATGAGCAAAATTTAGCCATTTTAGGCAATTTTTGATTAATTTTGTCAGAGCTAAAAAAACTGAAATGTTTCATATTTCAGCTAAATCCAAAATTTTTAAAATTAAGATTTTGATAAAAGACAGAATAAAAAAAAAAAGTACAAAACAAAATTAACAACCCATATTAAAATTATAAAAACTTTTAAAGTAAAGCTACCTTTTTTTTGATATAAAGTTTTAATGAAGTGCCTGATTGAAAGGGTTATCTTGATAGGATAAATAATGTAATTTGTTACCTTCATTACATTTAATAGAATCAAACTATCTCCTAAAGTATCAAAAACTTTTGTACATCCTATACTAAAATATAAAAAGATAAGCTAAATTTAAGCTTTTGGGTTCATACCTCAACTATAAAGTATAACTTTTCTTTTTAATAATAAAATTTTACAAATTGGCATTTCTATCTATTCTATGCTTAAGAACCCTAATTTCCATCTCCTCTTACACTTGGTTGGGAATATGGCTAGGACTAGAAATTAATTTATTATCTATTATCCCCCTAATACATGATGATAAAAACGTTTTAGCCTCAGAAGCCACAATTAAATACTTTATTGTACAGGCAACAGCCTCAGCCATTATTTTAATATCAATTATTAGATTATCTACAAAAACATCCTGATCATCAAATTTTGATGAAAATAACCCTTTTATTTTAATTATAAATTCTAGGTTCTTAACAAAAATAGGAATAGCCCCATTCCATTTTTGATTTCCAGAAGTTATAGAAGGGTTAAATTGAATAAACTGCCTCCTTATTATAACATGACAAAAACTAGCCCCAATAGTTTTATTAATGTATAATATGAAGTTCAATTTATTCATTACTATAGTAATTATAACAGCTATAGTAATCAGAGGAGTTATAGGAATCAACCAAATTAGATTACGAAAAATTCTAGCCTATTCATCAATTAATCATATAGGATGAATGTTAAGAACTATAATAGTAATAAAAACGATTTGAATTTATTATTTTTTAATTTACAGACTAATAACCTTAAATTTAACAATCATTTTCAATAAGTTCAAAGTATTTTTCTTAAATCAATTATTTCAAACCTTAAATTCTAATATTTTAATTAAAATGTTCTTTATTCTAAATTTTTTAAGATTAAGAGGAATTCCCCCCTTCCTTGGATTCTTACCAAAATGAATAACTGTACAAGCTTTAGTAGAAAATGAAGTATTAATATTACCTTTAGTTATAATTGTATTCACTTTAATCACAATTTATATATATATACGCATTACTTTAACTTCGTTGATCATAAATTCGGAAGAAACAAAATGAAGTAACCTATTAATACCAAGAACCAACAAATTTAATATAGCCATGATAAACTTTTTCATAATCACAAGTTTAATTATAGTAACCTTTATCTTTAACATTTTATAAATAAGGATTTAAGTTAAAATTAAACTTGCAACCTTCAAAGTTGCTAATAAGGAACCCCCCCCCTTAAGCCTTGGGGCTAAGTTTTAGAATAAGTATTCACCTTTAAATTTGCAATTTAAAATCATCATTGAATATAAAACCTAGTAGAAGAAGTAATCTCCGTAAATAAATTTACAATTTATCGCTTAACCTCAGCCATTCTACTGAACAAATGATTATTTTCAACAAATCATAAAGACATTGGAACTTTATATTTCATTTTTGGAGCATGGGCCGGCATGCTAGGGACTTCTCTAAGCCTTCTAATCCGCGCCGAATTGGGTAACCCTGGATCTTTAATTGGTAACGACCAAATTTATAACGTAGTTGTTACAGCACATGCATTTATTATGATTTTCTTTATAGTTATACCTATTATAATTGGAGGCTTCGGAAACTGATTAGTCCCTTTAATGCTTGGAGCCCCTGATATAGCATTTCCACGAATAAACAATATAAGATTCTGATTCCTACCTCCCTCCTTATCCTTACTTCTAATAAGAAGAATTGTAGAAAATGGGGCAGGAACCGGTTGAACTGTTTATCCCCCCCTAGCTGCAAATATTGCCCATAGAGGATCATCTGTAGATTTAGCAATCTTTAGACTACATTTAGCAGGAATTTCTTCTATTTTAGGTGCTGTAAATTTCATTTCCACAGTAATCAATATACGATCCCCCGGAATAACATTTGATCGAATACCTTTATTTGTTTGGTCTGTAGCCTTAACAGCTCTGCTTCTTCTGCTATCTTTACCAGTTCTAGCTGGGGCTATTACCATATTATTAACTGATCTGTTAGCTTCTTCCTCCAACTAAAAACTCTATATCTTCTTCAAACTAAAACTATATCTCCTCCAACTTTTCTCGCCAACAAAACAATACAACCCCTTTTTTCTTCACCTGCACCTTCTCGCGCTTTCTTTTACACTCCCTTTCCCCTTACACTCACTCCACTACTGCCACTCTTTCGGTCCCAACTATTCGTACTCCCCAGACTCTCCCCAAATTTCCCCAATTCATACAGGTTCTTACAGATCGAAACCTTAACACCTCCTTTTTGACCCTGCTGGGGAGGAGATCCAATTTTATACCAACACTTATTTTGATTCTTTGGTCACCCAGAAGTCTATATTTTAATTCTACCTGGATTTGGGATAATCTCCCACATTGTAAGGCAGGAGAGAGGAAAAAGGAACCTTTTGGTTGTATTGGAATAATTTATGCCATAATAGCAATTGGATTATTGGGATTTGTAGTTTGAGCCCACCATATGTTCACAGTAGGTATAGATGTTGATACCCGAGCATACTTCACCTCTGCTACTATAATTATTGCCGTCCCAACTGGAATCAAAATTTTTAGGTGATTGGCTACACTTCACGGAACCCAAATTAATTATTCACCACAAATACTATGAGCCCTAGGTTTTATTTTTTTATTTACAGTAGGAGGCCTAACAGGAGTTGTTCTTGCTAATTCATCAATTGATATTATTCTACATGATACTTATTATGTAGTAGCACATTTCCATTACGTCCTCTCAATAGGAGCTGTATTTGCAATTATAGCAGGATTAATCCACTGATACCCATTATTTACAGGATTATCTTTAAATAACAACATATTAAAAATTCAATTTCTAACAATGTTCATTGGAGTAAATTTAACTTTTTTTCCCCAGCATTTCTTAGGATTAAGAGGAATACCTCGGCGATACTCAGATTATCCTGATGCTTATTTGTGTTGAAACCTAATTTCATCTGTAGGATCTTTAATTTCTACAGTAAGAATTCTATTCTTTATTTATATTTTGTGGGAAAGGATGCACTCCATACGACAAAATATCTTCCCTATTCAAATACCCTCATCTATTGAATGATATCAAAAGCTTCCCCCAGCTGAACATAGTTATTCTGAACTTCCAATACTAGCCAACTTCTAATGTGGCAGAATAGTGCAAAGGATTTAAGATCCTTATATAAAGTCCATGCTTTTTTTAGAAAATGGCAACTTGAAGCAATATAAGGGTACAAGATAGAACATCCCCTCTTATAGAACAGCTATCTTTCTTCCATAACCACACTATGCTAATTTTGTTAATTATTACTTTAATTGTAAGATATATTATGTTTACACTATTTTTTAATAAATTTATTAACCGGTTCCTCCTTGAAGGACAGACTATTGAACTTATTTGAACAGTAGCCCCAGCTATTACACTTATTTTCATTGCTCTACCATCCCTCCGCCTTCTCTATCTTCTAGATGAAGTAAATTCCCCCCTAGTCTCAGTTAAATCAATTGGGCATCAATGATATTGGTCATATGAACTTTCAGATTTTAAAAACATTGAATTTGATTCTTACATAATTCCGGCTACCGAATTAAAACCATTTAATTTCCGCCTTCTCGATGTTGACAACCGCCTACCTATCCCCTTTAAATCTCAAATTCGTATAATGATTACATCAACAGACGTGATTCACTCTTGAACTATCCCATCAGCAGGAGTGAAAATTGATGCAACTCCAGGACGAATTAATCAAATTTCATTTTTCTTAAATCAGCCAGGATTGTTTTTTGGGCAATGCTCTGAGATTTGTGGAACAAACCATAGGTTTATACCTATTGTTTTAGAAAGAATTTCACCCAAAAAATTTATTGAGTGAATTAAAAACTACTCATTAGGTGACTGAAAGCAAGTATTGGTCTCTTAAACCACTTCATAGTAAATTAGCAACTACTTCTAATGAAAGACTTAGTTAAAAAATAACATTAATTTGTCAAGTTAAAATTATTAACCATTTAATAGCCTTTAATCCCTCAAATATCCCCCCTCTTATGAATTAATTTATTTATTTTTTTCATTATGGTTTTTTTAATTTTTAATTCACTAAACTATTTTTCATTTTCCTATAAACCTCAAACCATAGCCCCTTCATCAACAAAAAAAATAATTAATTGAAAATGATAACTAACCTTTTTTCAACATTTGATCCTGCTACAAGAACTAATTTATCATTAAATTGATTAAGAACAATATTAGGGTTCCTTTTTCTCCCAAGAATATTTTGATTAATTCCTTCTCGTATTAATTGGTTATGAATAAAAATCATCAATACCCTTCATGGGGAATTCAAGATTTTATTAAAAATTAATGAAATAAAAGGATCAACTTTAATTTTTGTATCTTTATTTTCACTAATCTTATTTAATAATTTCTTAGGATTATTCCCATATGTCTTCAGAAGAACTGGTCATATAGTATTAACTCTATCTTTAGCCCTTCCTTTATGGACAACTTTTATGATTTATGGTTGAATTAATCATACTATCCACATATTTGCCCATCTAGTACCAGTAGGAACTCCTCCCGTATTAATACCATTTATGGTTTGTATTGAAACAGTAAGAAACATTATCCGTCCCGGAACTTTAGCTATCCGATTAACTGCTAATATAATTGCAGGACACTTACTTTTAACATTATTAGGAAATACAGGAAGAAGGTTATCCACTATCCTTCTAAGACTACTAATTTTTACACAACTACTCCTATTAACCCTAGAGTCAGCAGTAGCAATTATTCAAGCATATGTTTTCTCCATTCTTAGAACATTATACTCAAGAGAAGTAAATTAATGAGAAGACATAAAAATCATCCATTTCATTTGGTAGAAGTAAGACCATGACCTATTTTAGGTGCTTTTAGAGCCATAACTATAATAATAGGATTAATTAAATGATTCCATATATATACAAGAACTTTATTTATTCTAGGATTTATTAACACTTTACTAGTTATGTATCAATGATGACGAGATATCACCCGGGAAGGAACAATACAAGGGCTTCATACCTCCGCAGTAGCTTTAGGTTTACGTTGAGGTATAATCCTTTTTATTACTTCAGAAGTTCTATTTTTTGTTTCATTCTTCTGAGGATTTTTTCACAGTAGATTAGCCCCATCCATTGAATTAGGTATGTTATGACCCCCAAAGGGAATTCAACCTTTTAATCCTCTACAAATTCCTTTACTTAATACATTAATCCTAATTTCTTCAGGAATCACAGTAACCTGAGCCCACCATTCCCTGATAGAAAATAATTACAAGCAAACAATCTATGGATTAGCAACAACAGCAATTCTAGGAATTTACTTCTCTATTCTTCAAGGATATGAATATATTGAAGCCCCATTTACTATTGCAGACTCAATTTATGGATCCTCCTTTTTTATAGCGACAGGATTTCACGGGCTCCATGTAATTATTGGAACTATTTTTCTTTCCGTATGTCTATTTCGGCAAATATTTAACCACTTTTCATCACAACATCATTTTGGATTTGAAGCAGCAGCTTGATACTGACATTTTGTAGACGTAGTTTGACTATTCCTTTATATTTCAATCTACTGATGAGGTAGATATTTGTATAGTATAAATATTATTTCTAACTTCCAATTAGAAGACCTGAAATCTCAGTACAAATAATTTTATTAATCTGATTCGTAAGACTAGCCCTATTTACATTAAGTTTTGTAGTTATAATAGTAGCTAACCTAACTTCAAAAAAAACCTTTATTGATCGAGAAAAAAGAAGACCTTTTGAGTGTGGATTTGACCCAAAAACATCTGCACGTATCCCTTTCTCCTTACAATTTTTTTTAATCGCTGTAATTTTTTTAATTTTCGATGTAGAAATTACCCTTCTCCTCCCTTTGATTTTAACTATGCAATATACAACAATTTTAAGATTCTCCTTTATTACAACATTTTTTATTATGATTTTAATTGGTGGGCTTTATCACGAATGAGCTCAGGGAGCCCTAAATTGAGCTCTCTAGGATAATAGTTTAAAAAACAACATTTAACTTGCATTTAAAAAATATTGAATATCAATTTATCTTAAATATGAAGTAACTTTTACATCTAGTTTCGACCTAGAATTATGATGAAACTCATCCTTATTTATTAATTGAAACCAAAAAGAGGTATATCACTGTTAATGATAAAATTGGAGATTATCCCAATTAAAGAAATATGCAAGACAAAATAAAGCTTCTAACTTTAATTTTTAGCGGTGAAATATTTCTATTTATATAGTTTAAACAAAACATTACATTTTCAATGTAAAATTAAGTTCAGTATTTTTTAAATATTTTAAGGTTCAAAACCTCCTTGATATCTTCAATATCATGCTCTAATTATAAGCTATTAAAATAAAAAACTAAGTAAATAGACCAAATAACCAAAAAAGAAAGGAAAATTTTTAATCTATTATTAAACAAAATATGAAAAAAGGAAGAAGATTTAACTATACTTAAATATATATTCTGACTCCCGAAATATTCAGATCACCCCCTATCGATAGATTTATAATAATACCCCCCTATAGATAAAGGATATCAATTAACCCCAAACGTAGATAAAACAGGTAAATTTCATATAGAAGCAAAAAAAAATCTAGAATATTTAAACCCCAAAGAGTTTAATCTATAATTTAATGAAAATTGTGATAATTCATACCCTAATCAGCCACCAATAAAAATTACCAATAAAACCATTAATTTTATTAAAAATGGTAAACAAATAAAATATGGAGTTGGAAAAATTAATCAACTTAATGCACTGCCTCCACAAATCACTAGTAAAATTAATCCACCTATCCCCTTTAGTATAATAACTCCATTATCATTAATTCTATGGCATCTAATAAAATTAAAATGACCAAACAAAGTATAATACCTTAGACGTATAGAATAACATACAGTTAATCCTGTAGAAATATAATAAACTAAATAAATAAAAACATTTAAATACCTTATTGAAAGAACCTCTAAAATTAAATCCTTTGAATAAAACCCGGCCAAAAATGGAAGGCCACAAAGTGCAAAATTAGCAATATTAAAAAAACAACAAGTAATTGGTATTATATAAATAAGTCTTCCCATATAACGAATATCTTGACAGTTACTTACATTATGAATAATACAGCCTGCACACATAAATAATAAAGCCTTAAATAATGCATGCGTAAGCAAATGAAACAAAGCTAAATTACACTCCCCAAGAGCTAAAATCCTTATTATTAAACCCAATTGACTTAATGTTGATAAGGCAATAATTTTTTTTAAATCAAATTCATAATTAGCCCCAAGACCCGCTATAAATATAGTTATAGAAGAAATAAATAATAAAAATAGTATAATATTATTTCTAAGAGAAAATCTAAAACGAATTAAAATATAAACCCCTGCAGTAACTAAAGTAGAAGAATGAACTAAAGATGATACTGGAGTAGGAGCAGCTATAGCTGCAGGTAACCAAGAAGAAAAAGGTATTTGAGCACTCTTGGTTATAGCGGCTAATAAAACTAATCAGCCAATAATATTTATAGAAAAATCATCCTTCATAAAATCTAAATAATAAATATAATTTCAACTACCATAATTTAATATTCAAGCAATAGAAATAAGAAGAGCAACATCTCCAATCCGATTCGATAAAGCAGTAATTATACCCGCATTGTAAGATTTAATATTCTGATAATAAATAACTAAACAATAAGAAACCAATCCCAATCCATCCCATCCTAATAAAATTCTGATTAGATTAGGACTAATAATTAAAAATATCATTGAAACAACGAATATTACTACCAATAAAATAAACCGATTAAGATTTAAGTCCCCATACATATACTCTTCTCTATAAAAAATAACCATAGAAGAAATATATAACACAAACCTTATAAATAAAAGAGATATTCAATCAAACAAAAGACCTATACAAATAATTCTAGAATTAATTCTTATAAGCTCAAACTCTAACATTAAACTAAAGTCTATGATTATAAAGTAAAGACCAAAAGAAAATCTAATAATACTAAAAATTAAAAAACAAATAAAGTAAATAAAACACACAGACACAATTATTTAAAATAGATAAATCCACATCTTTGACACCACAAGTCAATATTTTGCTTAAACTACTTAAATTAAAAAACAAATAAATCTCTTTTTAAAAAAATTACATTTAAAGGAAATCAATGAAGAAACAAAAGTAAATGCTCCCGAATTCTACCGGAAGAAAATCTATAAACTCCTGAATATAATTTTCCATGCTGACTAAAAGAATAAAGATATAAAGAATATGCAGCCCCAAAAAAAGAAACTAACATTAAAAACAAAATACTTCACAAGCCTCAAGAGACAACTCTATTAATAAGTATAATTTCACCAACTAAATTAAAAGAAGGGGGAGCAGCCATGTTAGAAGAACATAATAAAAATCATCAAAATGAAAGTGAAGGAACTAAATTTAAATTTAAAGCCCTTATTTAAAAAGTCTTCGCCTACCTAAACGCTCATAGGTGATATTTGCTAAACAAAATAAACCAGATGAACATAACCCATGAGCAATTATTATTACAAAAGCCCCATAAAATCCCCAATAATTTAAAGTCATAATACCAGCCAACACAAGGCCTATATGAGACACCGAAGAATACGCAACTAAAGACTTAATATCTCTTTGACGTATACATACTAAAGAGATAATAAAACCCCCCACTAGTCTAACTATAATAAAAAAATGATTAACTTTTAATCCAATTCCTATAAAAATCTTTATTAAACGAAGGAGACCATAACCCCCAAGCTTTAACATCACTCCAGCCAAAATTATCGAACCAGAAACAGGAGCTTCTACGTGAGCTTTAGGCAATCATAAGTGAACAAAAAATATAGGAATTTTAACTAAAAATACCGAAATAGTACATAAATAAACCCATAAATTGTAATTACCATTAATAAAAAAAAAATCTAAAGAATTATTAGAAGAATACAAATAAAAAATAGAAATCATTATAGGTAAAGAAGCAGTTAAAGTATAAAAAAATATATAAACACCTGCTTGGATACGCTCTGGCTGATAGCCCCAACCAAGAATTAATAATAAAGTTGGAATAAGACTGATTTCAAAAAATAAATAAAAAATAAATAAATTCATAGATCTAAAAGTTATAAATAAAGCAATTAATAATATTAATATTACAAATAGAAATATATTCCTAAAAAAATTTTCTCCTTAAAAATTTTTCCTCTAGCCATAATTATTAAAGAACAAATCCAAATTCTTAAAAGAATTATAAAATAAGATAAAAAATCACACCCAACAAAATAGGACAATCCACCAAAATAAAAAGTAATATTAAACCTAGATAAAAAAGTGAAAAATAAAATAAAAAATAAAACTTGATTTAACCAAAAATAATTTTTAAAAACATAGTGGAATCATAAAATTAAATAAATAATAAATTTTATCATAGAATTCTAAAGATTGAAAATAATCATTACCATAAGACCGAATTATAGAAACTAGGATAGATAAACCTAAGGCCCCTCACATACTGAAAATCATCATAAAAAATATTCATAGCCAATACCCACTAAATAAATAAACCCCATAAAATATAAAGAAATTACAATAAACTCTAAACTTAACAATATTAAAAGCAAGTGCTTACATTTAAAGCAAAATACTAACAAACCAATAAAAATATAGAAATAGGAAAAAATTAATATTACCATTAGCTTTAATAATTTAATAAAAATATTGGTCTTGTAAGCCAAACATAAGTCTAACCTTTTAGAACTTCAGAGAAAAGAAACTCCCTATCTTTAATCTCCAAAATTAAAATTTTATTTAAACTATTCTCTGTATTATGCAAGTATTATTCATATTAACTTTATCTATATCATTAACATTTTTCTGGTAAATCATCTACTGTCAATGGGATTGATTCTTCTTATTCAAACAATCCTAATTGCCCTTATTACAGGAATGATATCTAATTCCTTCTGATTTTCCTATATTCTATTTATAATTATAATTAGGTATTTGAAAAAAAATTATTGATTTTTTATGTATTTTAAAACTTTATTATTAATAATATGGATATTTAATGCAAAATACTTAAAAATTTTTTTTTCAGTTAATTATAAGCAATTAAAAATTGATAAAATTTAAACAAAAATCACGTGACTATAAACGCGCCAAAATTGGCCACCATCTTTGTGACGTCATAATGTTATAGCTGTTTAATAACAGGACAGCGTTTAAGGTTATTACACGTGAGTTGACAATAATATTGAAAATTTACTGCTAAAAACGATTTGTTAGTTAATTACGATTAGCTATGTGTGATAAAGGATTTATAAAGGCAAAGTCTGATAATATTCCTGATGTTGATATATTTTTACTGAATTCTACTTATTTGATTTGTATACTTGGATAAATAATAATTGCTAACAATAGTGTTATAAAATACTTACATCGAAATGATCTTCACAACAAAAAATTCGATTTTGTTTTGGGATTATAACGATGCACTGCTTGAAACCATTTATTTCGACGTTTTTCATCTTGGGGAACATTTAAAAACATTTTGTCAGGAGTTGTTTTTGTAGTATTTGTACATAATGGTACAAAACAAGAACGATAACTTTTGTGGTTCGACATTTTCAATATAAACTTGAGTATTTAACCATGACAAAAGAATTAAATAGATCAAAACACTGCATTTATTATTTCTGTATAAGCTGCAATGAATGAAAACTAACATTATGACGTCACACACGCTCGTGTTTGTTCGGGAGCTGTCGGCGTGTTTTCGGCACTGGATTCAAAATAATTTTTATTTTGATATAACTTTTGAAATATTGCAAAAAAAAAAATAAAAATAGTTTTGTTATAAAACTTATATATGATCTTTCCATTTATCACAAAAAAAATTCAAAGACCTAATTGGGGAATATTGGTTCTATTCATTTATATAACTAGAGTAGCATCCAATGAAAAATAAGATTCTCTACAGCCATTACAGTAATATTAATCCTATTAATAGTACTACCCTCCTTTCACTAACCATAGAAAAGTTTTTAGATACCAAATAATAACAAACATAGACATTAGATCAAGACCTCAACATATCCTATCCCTAGTAAAATATCTATCTTACCCTAATAGTCTTGTAATAACTTTAATAATTGTATACTTATTAATTGCCTTAATTGCAGTAGTAAAATTACTAATATTTCCTATGGGCCTTTACGACAAAATTTTAATGAAAATTATAAAAACACCCCTTTTAAGGTTAGTTAATCACGCCTTAATCGATCTGCCTACCCCTCAAATATTTCTGCATGATGAAATTTTGGCTCACTTTTAGGGCTATGTTTAATTATCCAAATTGTAACAGGCTTATTCCTGGCTATACACTATTGCCCTGATATCTCATTAGCATTTAATAGAGTAGCCCATATTTGTCGAGACGTAAATAATGGCTGGCTATTACGAACACTTCATGCAAACGGGGCTTCGTTTTTTTATCTGCTTATTCCTACATGTAGGACGAGGACTATATTACGGATCATATATGTATAAAGAAACATGATCTGTAGGAGTAATTATCCTCTTAGTAGTAATAGGAACTGCTTTCTTGGGATATGTTCTACCTTGAGGACAAATATCCTTCTGAGGAGCTACTGTAATCACAAATCTACTATCCGCAATCCCCTATTTAGGGACTACAATTGTCCAGTGATTATAGGGGGATTCGCTGTAGATAATGCAAGCTTAACTCGATTTTTCACTCTTCACTTTTTATTACCATTTGTAGTAGCCGCTCTGTCACTAGTACATCTAATTTTCCTTCACCAAACAGGATCTAACAACCCTTTAGGGACAAATAGAAACATTGACAAGGTCCCATTTCATCCTTATTTCTCTTATAAGGATTTATTCGGATTTATTTTTATAACTATGCTACTAGTAACACTGACTCTGGCAAACCCATATATACTTGGAGATCCAGAAAATTTTACTCCCGCAAACCCTTTAGTGACCCCAATCCATATCCAGCCAGAATGATATTTCCTGTTTGCTTATGCAATCCTACAGTCAATGCCTAACAAGCTTGGGGAGTAATTGCCCTATTCATATCAATCGTAGTATTATTCATTATACCTTTATTAAAAAAAATTTTAAGAAATCAATTTTACCCAACAAATAAAATTTTATTTTGAAGGTTCTTATCAATTGTAATCTTATTAACCTGAATTGGAGCACGACCAGTAGAAGATCCATATATTATTACTGGCCAAATCTTAACAGTAGTATACTTTGCTTACTTCCCAGTCCTATTTGTTTCTTCATTAATTTGAGACAAAATTATCTTTAAAAATTAGTTAATGAACTTGTAAAAGTATATATTTTGAAAATATAAAAAGAAAATAAATTCTTATTAACTTTGTACTAAATTTAGTTAACTAAATTAAAAGGGAAAAGGCATCAACTTCAACCCAAAAAAACAACAAATAATTCAAAGAAACAGGCAAAAACCTTTTCCATGCTAAATACATAAGTTTATCATAACGAAACCGCGGAAGAGTCCCTCGTGCCCATATAAATATATTATAAATACATTCAATATGGAGCGCGTCTTATACCCGGGAACACTCCTATTATATAAAAGAATGTAAGGCTTCTAAAAATTATTTCATAATTTGGCCCAAATAATACCATACATAAAAATCTTTTTATTTGTTTTACTGGATAATGAAATCTTATACGACTGTTATTTTGTCCAGCGATACTATAACACACTCAAATTTTATCAAAATCGATTAAGCAGTTCCTGAGTAAAAAATTAAATTTTTAGTATTTTTATTTTCTCGAAAACAGGCTGAGTAAAAATCTGAGATTATCACGGTCTTATGTTAGTACTTTATAAGTACCTTACGTACCCCAAAGTAGCGTTTAAATATTGCCCCGGCAATTTTGACACGCTTATAAGCATATGCCCTTTTAAAGTTATTTTAAAAGATTACGCAAAAACTTATTATTTTATAATAAGCTTTACCTTGCTTTTTAATGTCCTCACGTCCCGCCATTTCGTCCTGCATTGGTGAAATCACACATGCACACACACGCGCACCGCACACACACTCACACACACACACACACACACACACACACACATATATATATACATAGCTATATCCTTTTTTCTTTTGAGCCCACGTTCCACTTCTTTTATAAGATTAATTTTCTCCCTTATGCTTAAACTTTTTAATTTTCGTTTACACTCTATATTAATACGTAAATAATTTTAGAAAAAGTATTAAATTTTTTTTAGATTTTCTGTTATACTCTGTTACAAACTATAAAGAACGTAAAACACATTTGTTAGTCCGCGTATATTTTTCAAACTGAAAACTAAAATGCAAAAATAGTTTCTTTTCTTGTGAAATAAACGGTAAAACCCCTTTAAAATTCATAACTGTCAATAAAGCATTTAAACATAAATTAGTTTTTAAATCCCATTGAAGTGCCGCCGTCAAAACACCTTAGTTTACAATAGAGCTTTTAGCCAGCAATAAGAGGGAACCCAGACGTTCTTAACCCTCCAGGTATTTTATAGAAAGTTGTAAAATTTAACTTCGATTTTGGAAATATTTACTAATCGAAACTATAATTTAGGGAATTATAAAATGCTTCGAATTAACGAAAAATGAAGATTATAAGCTGTTCTTCTGCGGTGTATAGCCTTATATACATCTATAATGTGTCCAATGTCGCTAAAATCGGTTAAATCGTATTAAATTTTTTGTTTTTTTATTTATTACTAAACTAAAATAAAAATCTAAAAGTTGCACGATCAATGTATCTTATTACAACCAACCTATTGTCGAAAGATGATTACGATATTCCTCTGCGACTGAGTCACTATGTTTATGGCCTTTATAGTAAAATATAATTTTTATTTTTTTGTGGGGCGCACCACTTAGAATCAATTGAAAAATATATAAGGGAGTGTACCCGGGTATGAGACAGGTTTTGTTTATGAGCCAAATTTTTTACTGGTTAAATAAAGTCGGGTGTTCTATTCATTGTTGGAAAGGTAATGAAAATACACAAATTTTATCCGCAGAAAGTTTTGTGATTCCATTAACATGCTAAATTTTATGAACAATTTTTAACCATCATTTTTTGACAAGAAAAAATTTGTATCTAGGTATGAGACACCTACAAAAATACATTAAAATTGTAAAATATAAAGTGAAAACCTCATATTTATTTCAAATTTTTAATTTTTATGTTTTCCATAATTTTATTTATCAATTTCCTCTTCATAATCGTCGCAATGTTTGCATGTGTAGATGCTTGTACACATGTTTGCGCACTTCAAAAGAATTGGGTGGTGGTAATATGCTGTGTCTCATATTCGGACAATGACAACATTTTAATAATTTAAAAAAAATTGTTTTCCAACCACATTTTGGCCTAATTCAATATTGTATCGTAAAATATAAGAAAACACTAAATGCTATACATTACACTTTCCTTTTTAATTGATTTACATGAAAAAAACAACACTTTAAAAAATCAAAAACTTTTTCCCCATGCTATTTCACATACGATGTTTGCAGGTGATATAAGCAATGCGTCGGCTAAAATCTCCAAATTTGTAACGCTCATCGACTGGTCATCGAAACCAGTTTAGAAAAAAAGTATTTTAAAGCTAATAATAAACAAAATGTATATGCTGTATTTGCAGCTGATTACGGCTATCTACTATCCAAGTAAAAAGTATCATCATCTCACTTTGAAGGCCCAGGTTTTGAAAAACTCTAAATGTATTTTAATCAAACTAAAATCGGATTATAGTCAAAATATTTCTGTACGCCCATAAATAATTTTATAATTTTTAACAAGGGGTAATTCGTTACCTTAATTTTATGTTTCAGAAAACTGTGTTTTACTTATATTTTAAAAATGCTTACCTTTGTTTATTTTAATTAATTACATTATATATATGTATATGATAGATATATTCTTTTAATTAAAAATTATGTTATTGCGTTAACTGAAAAAGAGGTTTTAATCTATTTCAATTTCTTCATTTGATAAAATATTTTGCAAAAGTTGATTGGATATTGAGAGTAAAACTAAATAAATTGCTGTGTAGTATTATTAATAAAAATAATATTAATTAGTTAAAATTTAAATTATGTTACGAGATGCGTAAGTGAAACGAAAATGCAACAAAATCGCAATGCGATTTTGCGTAGAAGAAGCCGCGAAGCGGCAAACAAGTTTACATTAAATGACAATAAATTGGTACCAACAAAATGCAGCAAAATCGCGAAGCGATTTTGCCCAGAAAATAGCTGCAAAGCGGCAAACAAATTTGCATTGAATAACAATAAATCGGTACTAACAAAATGCTGCATAATCGCGAAGCGATTTTGCCCAAAAGTTAGCCGCGGAGCGGCAAACAAGTCACATTGGATAACAATGAATCGATGCTAACAATAAAAATGCTGCAAAATCGCAAAGCCATTTTGCCTAGAAGTACTGGCTTTTATAAAAACAAAATGTCAACTTACACTGACAGATTTTGAATTTTACTTGAAGCCGAATGTCTTAAACGCGATAGCATTTATCAAAAGCGGTAAACAAGTTCACATTGAATAACAACAAATTGGTATTAACAAAATGCTGCAAAATCGCAAAGCCATTTTCCCAGAGGTTAGCCGCGAAGCGGCAAACAAGTCAAATTGGATAACAATGGATCGATGCTAACAATAAAATGCAGCAAAATCGCAAAGCGATTTTGCCTAGAAGTACCGGACCTTAAGAAAAATCAAAATGTCAAGAAATACTGACAAATTTTGAATTTTACTATAAGCCGAAGGTCTTAAACGCGATAGCGATTATCAAAAAAATACCGACAAATTTTGAATTGTTCTAGGAGCCGAAGGCCTTAAACGCGATAGCGTTTAGCAAAATCGCGAATGCGATTTTGCCTAGAAGTTAGCCGCGAAGCGGCAAACTTCTAGTTTTTAAACTCTATAGAAAACAAGCCGCCTAAACCTGTTTTTCGAGATAACTCGAGAACCCCGATTAGGATTTGCTTTAAATTTTCAAAATCGCCGCTCGATACCAATCGACGCCTTTTGGCGGCGTCGAAAATGCCAATCTCCTCCTCGGTGGCGGCCTTTTGGCAAAAACGATTTTCGAAATCGCATTTGTTCGCTTTCTCTTTCGATTTTCTCGAAATCAATGCGACGACGTACCTCCGAGAAGCGAGGAGGTACCCTCAAATTGAACGAGCTATCGATTAGAAACAAAAAATGGGTAGTCGTGTTGAAAATTTCGAGCTACGGCCCTTTTCTCGAGTTGCGTTTTCGAGCGTTCGCTTCGGAAAGCGTAGCGGCGCCGTTTCGCGAGATACCACCTAGCAGCCCGATAACAAAATTTGCGCGCGTGCAGGGCCTTTCCGTTACCAAAACCGCATCCCGATATTCCTATGCGTTCCGAAACTATAATTTTTTTTCCGTCCAGCCAAAAACCAGCCAAAAAAAAATTGTCCTTTGGAGCCCTATAACCGGTTCCTGGAAACGTCCGAGGGCGTCGAGACCCCCAAAAGCGGAATGTCTGGTGTCTGCCTAACAAAAGTCCTGCATGTCAAAACGACGTCGGAGCGTCGCCGGCGCCTCCACAGGAGCGCAAAGGTTGTAAAGAGATTTTTAGAAAATGAAAATCGCCCCTAACTTTGGAACGCGTGCCCTTATGGACTTTTGCTTTATCTTTTCGAAAAGCGCTAAAATTTCAAATTTGATAGCAAAATTTTCGTCGTCGAGACGCTTTCGGTTACTTTGGTAGCGCATTTTGTAGCATAAACGATGCGAAACGTTATTGAAAATGCATTCTATTTTCTAACTACGTACGCATTCAGATTCGTACCTATCTTTATTTTTCTAATTATTTGAAATAGGAATAACTTTATTTATATGTAGATGCCATCTTTTATATCATTATATTCATTACTTTAGTTAGAATATTTTAGAAAAATTCTCAATAAAATTCCAAAATGTTCTAATTTTTTTAAACGACATTCCATTTTATTTATTTTTTTCATTTTCTATTTTGGTAAGGTTGTTTATATTAATTCAATGATGCTTTATAACATTAATTTATTTTATTTAATTAAATAGAATAACTTGCAAAAATATAACGCAAAATTGATGGTAAAGTTGCATTTTGGGGTCAACGGCCTTATATGCAAAAAACGAAGTCGACTTGCTAATTTTAACGTATGAATTGCAACTGTACAAGATGGTTGCCCTGTCATGTAAGTACGTTCCCGTATAAGGGCTATTTTAGCTCGCATTTTTTTATACAAATTAAATTTAACACTAAACATTCGTTAAAGGAAATGAGAAAAGTGATCCAAAAGTACTTCGACTACAAGAGAACGTAGTTATATGTAAGTAAATTGATAAAATTGAATTTTCTAATTAGAAAATTATAAGCACGCTTATGACGAGCTTGAATAACAAGTCGTTGTGCGTAGACCTTTGTCACCCTTCGTCTCCCTTATTAACCGTTGCTAATGCTTTAGGTATCTACTCTTTGTTTATTTTAAGTTATTTCTATCGTTATTGGAAATGCATTCTATTTCCTAACTACCTATCCACATTTTTCTAATTATTTGAAATTTTATCCGATTAGTGCATATTTGATTATCGCGGTATTATTCGTCGCCTTTGCAAATAGCAGATAGAGAATTTTCCCGTGCTTCTTTTTCTGTTTTGCCATTCTCCTACGACGCCATTTTTAGTTCTCATTTTTGTATTTTAATTTTAATAGATATCTAAGTATTTTCTAGAAACAAAATACGTCGTATCTAAAAATAGAATAGGCATAGCTAATTTATTAGTTAGTTTAGGTTAACGTAATACTCTTTCTGACAGGGTTTCATCGTAAAGTATATATTTTATGGTTTTACAGAGATTTGAGGGCTCAAACGTTTTAATAGTTATTTTAGTTGTGCTTCTGATAACAATCGGTTGTGACAAGGATACAAATGCAGATGAAGGTAACGCTTAAAATTATTATAGTAGTGTGAAATTAATTCTAAGCGTTTAACAAATTAAAGGATTTTGGGGGTTTACTTATGGCCTTATTTGGGGATTTAACGAATAAAAGTATTTTCCATTAACGCTTTTAATAGTTGGTATTTTAGTGGGGTTTACTGTATGAAGAAACTTAATTTGAGCAGCGATTTAAACGAATTAGAAAGGTACTTTTCTTGCAATTGGTAATGTCATAGCTTTTCTAAATTACGTTTTAAGGATATTTATTAAAGCTTGGGGGTTTACTGTATGAAGAACACTTAATTTGAGCGCGATTTAAACGAATGAAAAGTACTTTTCTTGCAATTGGTGAATGTCATTGCTTTTCTAAATTACGTTTTGGATATTTATAAGTGGGGTTTACTGTATGAAGAAAACTTAATTTGAGCGCATTTAAACGAATTAATAAACTTTTCTTGCAATTGGTAATGTCATGCTTCTAAATTACGTTTTGGATATTTATAAGTGGGGTTTACTGTATGAAAAACTTAATTTGGCGCGATTTAAACGAATAAAAGGACTTTTCTTGCAATTGGTAATGTCATATTTCTAAATTACGTTTTGGATATTTATAAGTGGGGTTTACTGTATGAAGAAAACTTAATTTGAGCGCGATTTAAACGAATTAAAAGACTTTTCTTGCAATTGGTAAATGTCATGCTTTCTAAATTACGTTTTGGATATTTATAAGTGGGGTTTACTGTATGAAGAAACTTAATTTGAGCGCGATTTAAACGAATTAAAAGGACTTTTCTTGCAATTGGTCAATGTCATAGCTTTTCTAAATTACGTTTTGGATATTTATAAGTGGGGTTTACTGTATGAAGAAAACTTAATTTGAGCGCGATTTAAACGAACTTAAATAGGATACTTTTCTTGCAATTGGTAAATGTCATAAGCTTTTCTAAATTACGTTTTGGATATTTATAAGTGGGGTTTACTGTATGAAGAAAACTTAATTTGAGCGCGATTTAAACGAATTAAAAGGACTTTTCTTGCAATTGGTAAATGTCATAACTTTTCTAAATTACGTTTTGGATATTTATAAGTGGGGTTTACTGTATGAAGAAAACTTAATTTGAGCGCGATTTAAACGAATTAAAAGGACTTTTCTTGCAATTGGTAATGTCATAGCTTTTCTAAATTACGTTTTGGATATTTATAAGTGGGGTTTACTGTATGAAGAAAACTTAATTTGAGCGCGATTTAAACGAATTAAAAGGACTTTTCTTGCAATTGGTAATGTCATAACTTTTCTAAATTACGTTTTGGATATTTATAAGTGGGGTTTACTGTATGAAGAAAACTTAATTTGAGCGCGATTTAAACGAATTAAAAGGACTTTTCTTGCAATTGGTAATGTCATAGCTTTTCTAAATTACGTTTTGGATATTTATAAGTGGGGTTTACTGTATGAAGAAAACTTAATTTGAGCGCGATTTAAACGAATTAAAAGGACTTTTCTTGCAATTGGTCAATGTCATAGCTTTTCTAAATTACGTTTTGGATATTTATAAGTGGGGTTTACTGTATGAAGTAAACTTAATTTGAGCACGATTTAAACGAATTAAAAGGACTTTTCTTGCAAATGGTCAATGTCATAGCTTTTCTAAATTACGTTTTGGATATTTATAAGTGGGAGTTTACTGTATGAAGACAACTTAATTTAAGCACGATTTAAACGAATTAAAAGGACTTTTCTTGCAATTGGTCAATGTCATAGCTTTTCTAAATTACGTTTTGGATATTTATAAGTGGGAGTTTACTGTATGAAGACAACTTAATTTAAGCACGATTTAAACGAATTAAAAGGACTTTTCTTGCAATTGGTCAATGTCATAGCTTTTCTAAATTACGTTTTGGATATTTATAAGGGGGGGTATACTGTATGAAGACAACTTAATTTAAGCACGATTTAAACGAATTAAAAGGACTTTTCTTGCAATTGGTAAATGTCATGACTTCTCTAAATTACGTTTTGGATATTTATAAGGGGGGGTATACTGTATGAAGACAACTTAATTTAAGCACGATTTAAACGAATTAAAAGGACTTTTCTTGCAATTGGTCAATGTCATAGCTTTTCTAAATTACGTTTTGGATATTTATAAGGGGGGGTATACTGTATGAAGAAAACTTAATTTGAGCGCGATTTAAACGAATTAAAAGGACTTTTCTTGCAATTGGTCAATGTCATAGCTTTTCTAAATTACGTTTTGGATATTTATAAGGGGGGGTATACTGTATGAAGAAACTTAATTTGAGCGCGATTTAAACGAATTAAAAGGACTTTTCTTGCAATTGGTAAATGTCATGCTTTTCTAAATTACGTTTTGGATATTTATAAGGGGGGGTATACTGTATGAAGAAAACTTAATTTGAGCGCGATTTAAACGAATTAAAAGGACTTTTCTTGCAATTGGTAAATGTCATGACTTCTCTAAATTACGTTTTGGATATTTATAAGGGGGGGTATACTGTATGAAGAAAACTTAATTTGAGCGCGATTTAAACGAATTAAAAGGACTTTTCTTGCAATTGGTAAATGTCATGACTTCTCTAAATTACGTTTTGGATATTTATAAGGGGGTATACTGTATGAAGAAAACTTAATTTGAGCGCGATTTAAACGAATTAAAAGGACTTTTCTTGCAATTGGTAAATGTCATGACTTCTCTAAATTACGTTTTGGATATTTATAAGGGGGTATACTGTATGAAGAAAACTTAATTTGAGCGCGATTTAAACGAATTAAAAGGACTTTTCTTGCAATTGGTAAATGTCATGACTTCTCTAAATTACGTTTTGGATATTTATAAGGGGGTATACTGTATGAAGAAAACTTAATTTGAGCGCGATTTAAACGAATTAAAAGGACTTTTCTTGCAATTGGTAAATGTCATGACTTCTCTAAATTACGTTTTGGATATTTATAAGGGGGTATACTGTATGAAGAAAACTTAATTTGAGCGCGATTTAAACGAAT
>JARFIZ010000268.1:0-33301 GCA_036325965.1 Sinopyrophorus schimmeli | reverse complement strand
AAGTTAACCACCTTAGGGCATGGTTTTAAGGTTTCACATACTTACAGTTAATAATAACCTACTTAAAATTATTGAAAAATATGGCTTGAACAGTGTTAAATTTTAGAAATGGTAATATTATACATTATCGAGTTATTAAGAGAACTTGAGATCGACAATTTGCTTTACAAATATTTCAAATTGAAAAAATCAGAGAAAATTTTAAATGAGATTTGTTGCGAGTATTAAATTTTGGAAAACATTTTCATTTAATCGTTGGTCTGTATCTTCTAATAACCGAGAGACTAATGGTAAGCATCGAAATATGGACACAGTATATGATATATTTGTTCATAATAAACAAACAAAATTGATGACGTTATCATTCTTTGTTTTCAATTATTTAAACACGAATTATTTGTATTATGTCAGTTCGTTACGAGAACTGTTTCAAAATTTTTAGATTCTATAGAACTAGATTTTTTTTTATTAGAATAATTATTAGAAGAGGATGACGAGTTTCGAACCTTATAAACAAATATTTTACAGTTTGATAACTACATATTTTAAATACAGAGACAGATGTCATATCTACTTTTACGACTATTAAGTGGAGATACAAATTATGATTCATTGGTTTACGACTATAGGGCTGCAATGAAAGTCCCAAAATATACAAATTAGGCCAGCCCGTTTTTAGAATACGCCAACCTTAAAAATTTTAAATAACGGAAAGCATTGTGATTTTATTAGTGTACAAGATATAATAATCTAAATTATAATAATCTAAAATTTAAAATTGTTTGGTCAATTATTGAATATAAATATTTTACTTAAAAATTTATTTTATTACGAAAACCACATTCAAAACTTTTGCAGTAGTAGTATATGTACTGCCGAGCCAAGTTGTTGACTGAAAGTATATACTACAGTAAAACCTGTCTAACACGACTAGAGTCGATTCTTGCTAAAATTGGTTTTTTGGAGAGGTGGTCGTTTTAGAGAGAAAGGACAAAGATAGACAATGCAAATATAATAACGAATACTATATTAGATTAAAGACAGTTATTATTTATCACACGGAGAAAAAAATATTGTCAAAATAACCATACGTATCGCTATTTTAGCTATACGTTGTATAGTCATCTTTCACAGGGATACACCGTATAGCCAATTTAGCTATCCGGAGTTTCCTTATTGCGGATCGTCAAAGTAACGATACGTATTATTGTTTTAGACATCCAAACGATTTTGGTCATGGTGATTAAACGGTTATGCACAGAGAACAAAATATCGTCAAAATGACCATACGTATCGCTATTTTATTTATACAAATCCTCAAATTGACTGTACAGTTACTTACACGACGGAAACTGCACACGTTCACGAGAGTTCTTCGTTGAACGCTTGAATCAAATAAATGAATCCTTATTATAAGTATAATATGTAGCGCTGTTTTGATCATACTATGAACTGTCAAATTAACTTATAAATGTCATTACATTAGCCAAGCGAATAGTTGTTCTAACAATACGTCAATTGAGGATACGTCAGATAGTTATTTTGACGATATTTTTTTCTCCGTAGAGAATTATATTGTTATTAAATCAAAGTTATTATGAACAGAGTAGTATTCTTATACAGTGTGTCCCAAATTGAGTAGGCTAACATGGGTATCTTTTTTATTAGTGGAGATAGAAGTTTGGTTAAATGGGCAATGTTTTGCAGTTTTAGGTGCCCATTCAGATTCTGTTAAGAAAATTTTTAAATTCCGAATAGTTCCGAAGTTATCGTAAAAAAACTGAAAATTGTCATTTTCTTTAATGTCAAATAACTTTGTAATTATAAAAATTACAAAAAAAAGTTTAATACAAAAGTTACTAGGTTTTATAAAGTACAGATGGAAATTAAGTCAAAATTAAATTCAAAATGGCAGTTTCCAAGATATTGATACCAACTTTTTTATTTTAAATAGGCGCCATATTGGATTTTTACACTGTTAAATAGCATTTTTTTTGCTCTTTTCAACCATGTATAACAACTCAGATTTAAATAAAAAATTATTAACAATATTAAATTTTTCTGTTTAAAATCAAGTAGCCATGAATTATCAAAGAACAATAAAACAGCATAAGACAAGCCAAGGTCATTATATTTATTTTTTGACTGATATTGTAAGTTTTTTAAATAATAATAATTATTACCTTATAAATAATTCAAAATGGCAAAGTTTTTAACTACGCAGTATGATATGTTGTGTACCTACATTAAATGTTACAAAAGCTCCTGTGTTGCTGCACAAACATACTTTAACATTTTTCCAAAAAAAAAGCAACGAAACCTTAAAATTTTTAAAAGAAGGGATGTGAATATGTAGAAGTATGAATGTTTACAATAACCAAATTGAAGGAATGTGGAAGACGATCTTTATCATTTTTTTTTTTTAAACTGTTAAAGTATGTTTGTGCAGCAACGCAGGAGCTTTTGCAATATTTAATGTAGGTACACAACGTATCATACTGCGTAGTTAAAAACTTTGCCATTTTGAATTATTTATAAGATAATAATTATTATTATTTAAAAAACTTACAATATCAATCAAAAAATAAATATAATGACCTTGGCTTGTATTATGCTATTTTACTGTTCTTTGATAATTCATGGCTACTTGATTTTAAACAGAAAAATTTAATATTGTTAATAATTTTTTATTTAAATTTGGGTTGTTATACATGGTTGAAAAGAGAAAAAAAAATTCTATTTAATTATGTAAAAATCCAATATGGCGCCTATTTAAAATAAGAAAGTTGGTATCAATATCTTGGAAACCGCCATTTTGAATTTAATTTTGACTTAATTTCCATCTGTATTTTATGAAACCTAGTAACTTTTGTATTACACTTTTTTTTTTAATTTTTATAATTACAAAGTTATTTGACATTAAAGAAAATGACAATTTTCAGTTTTTTGACCATAACTTCGGAACTATTCGGAATTTTAAAATTTTCTTAACAGAATCTGAATGGGCACCTAAAACTGCAAAACATTGCCCATTTAAACAAATTTCTATCTTTACTAATAAGAAAGATACCCATGTTAGCCTACTCAATTTGGGACACCCTGTATATACACGGATACAATATACCGTAGATAAAGTTTTTTTTACTTTACGGAGAATAAAAGAATTAAAATGTCAATCGGGTTTAGAATCAAAAATAATGCAGGTAAATGCATTTTGTTTAACGTACGCCCGCTTTTGTAGCTATTATCTATAGGTACAAAATTTTCTAAGTTTAAAAAATTTTGAAAAGTATCGGTCGCGCAATTAATGGTCGCGGTCGGGTTAAAGAGTGGTCACCTAAAAGAAAATTTTCAAGAAGAATTAAATTACGATATATATCTGTTCTGAAGCATAATGACCGCTTTTTGAGGTGGTCTCCTTATAGAGATGATCGCCACGAGAGATTTTACTATAAATTAAATCGAGTGATCCATGATTTAGTCACAGGGTATACATGTAATCAAAAACATCGAAAGAACCAAAAAAATCATATAATTAGCTAAATGTTAATTTGACATTTTTTGAATCGAGCCTGAATGGACTTGATTAATAACTTCGAAAGAATTGCAAAAAATTAAAAAATTGATTATATTGTCAAATTTCTCAGGTTGCATCACTCTTGCTAATCACATGGAATGCTTTCGAAATATTAAAATTTGTTTTTTTAGACTTTGATTGTTTGTTTAATATATCTTCGTCTTATACTACCCCTATTTAGAGTCAAACTTGCTACTTATTACTTATTAAATGCAAATTTCCCTTTTGTTAACGGTACCTACGTCTTTTTGCCGATAAATGTCGAATGAGAATATTGTTTAGCTAAAACGAATTAATTTTGAGGTTTTTTTTACATCCTAAACGATTTAATGGCACCCCGTGATGTACACGAACGGAATCTTTAAAGTTTCAAGATCATTTTCTTTATAATTTTAATTTCTTAAACGTTAACTTTGGCTTAAAAAATGTTAAGAAACCAATTAAAAGGTAATTTCTTTGCCGATTGCAATTCTCACTATAAAACGTGTACTTTTAAAGGCTTAAAAGGAAAATGGAAAAAGCTTTAAAATTATGGTATACACGATATGACGCGGCTTTAGTAAACAGAAAAAGTTTTAAAAGACCTTCACACCAGCTCGCACCCCTCTGATAGCAGAGCTTGCGGATCACAAATGATTCGTGGAAATTTTGTTCTTCTGGAGGTAAATATCGTATCCTAGCACTGCCGGCAGCGGCACTTCACAATCCAAAAACAAAATCAAAAGCTCTATTTGACGACATTTGCAATGAATTTTTAAAGTGTAAGAATGGTCAATTTGACAAACTTTTTTTTAAGAAAAAATTAATAACTTAGCAAATATTTTAGTTCCATGGTTATTTGAAAAGATGTTTCTACATACTTTTGCTAGGAGCCGAAGGCCTTAAACGCGAAAGCGTTTATTTACAAAAAAAATGAAGAAGTAGTTATTTCATTATTAAGCGGCATACAATATTGATAAAGTTATTTTAATGATGGTAAGGGAATTAATTTTACTTAAATTTACTTTTTGTTCACAAAGCAATTTTGTTCTGATCACACCATTCTAAAGTTTTGGATGTTTTTAAGAAAATGTAACTTTTACCATGAATCGAATGTCTTAAACGCAAAGCATTTAAATTATATAATGAAATTAATTTCACAGCAATGCATTACACAAAATCGCAAAGCGATTTTGTGTTGCAGAATTCGCAAAGCGAATTTTGTTAGTTTTTTATAGAGAAAAAAGGAAAAATCCTTTATTCAATAGCGAATATGTTTCAATTAAAATTAAGTACAGTATATGCTACATGTTGTCATAATTTAAAGAAGGTAATATTGAAGAAAAACCACGTTATGGGGGCCCTAACATATTAACAACCAGTAATGAAAAATTCTCACTTAGAGAAATATGGGCAAAATCACAGATTAACAACCACTGATTTTGTTTCAAAATTAGAGCAATTTAGAGCCAAGAAAGTAGTTTCTTTGTTAATACGAACGGCGTTACAATTTTTTAAACGTAAACGTTTGTGCTACAAAAATGTACCTAAAACTTCAACTTTTAATTTTTCGAGAAATTCGTAAAAATTTACGGTGTTGAAGGAGAAGCAGGGAAGAATGGCTCCGGCTATGTCGGTTTCTGGTCTATAAACGTCCCGTAACAATTTAAAGCAAATCCATTATATAATTTTTTTTTCTCTTATTTAGCAAAGGGGTTATTCCAACGTTGTCAAACTGAGAAGTGCGTCATATGATTCAATATTTTAGAAGGGAGGCGAGCTTACATATAGTTTGGAAAGCGCTGTCCTAATGCCTAATGGACTCAACATTGATCACAATAAACAAAATATTGATGATAATAATAAACGAACAAATTGTAATGCTTTTGTATTGGGTGGACCGATTCAAAGACAGTTTGAACACACTAAGCGGTTGATAACATTAACCGTGATCACATTAAGTGGCGTCTACTGTATTTGTATATACATATAGGTATATATTTGTATGTTACCGTTTCACTCTAACACCGTTCAACCCATAACCATGAAAATTGGCACGTAGGTATATGTATTTTTTGTAGAAATAGTGTATGCGTATTTAATTTTATGGTTTTCTGCTAATTTTTAGTTATTAAATATTTGACACATTATTCAATTCTGAGGCAGTACAAAGTTCGCCGGGCCAGCTATAATTAAATAAACATAAGAAATAAATCATAATGTTCACGTCCAATATCTTATAATATGTTAATGTTCACTGGAATTGGACACAACAAAACACAAATTGTTAACTTGCAACGTTTCGTTTCTTTATTGAAACTTTATCAAGCAACTTAACAACACAAAAAGGAAGTTAACCATTAAAACTCAATAATTCTACATGTGTCAAAATGAAAGATTTTTAAATTTGATTTAAATCTATGCTAACTTCTTTTACAACAACTTTAAGTTTATTATGTTTCCGTTCCCATAGATAAATAGTTCTGTAATTAATAGTACTATAAGCAATCATTATTATTGGAATTAATTATCGTACGTACCCAAAAGTGCCTTTCCCTAGTTTTTCTAAAATATTAAAAGCATGCATAATTACGTTAAATAAAATTCAGGTTTTGCTATAAAAGACAGCTTGAGTTCACAAAATAAAACGGAATATCTCTTAACGGCTTGTATTTGACGCAGATAATTTATATCGAAAGTCTTAAAAACTCTACACTTAAAAATATTAGATAAGTATATTTAGTTAGTATTATTTATTAATTCTTTTATATTTATTTGAAATTATTTATTACGAACACTTTATTTCAAAATTGTTTACATACTAATTATCAACATCATTTTCCTAGCAACAGTAAATTTTTTGTTTTTAATAAATTAAAATAAAATTTTATGTAAGCCTACATTACTTCCCCCCTAGAACGGTTGCTATTAAACGTTTTGGAAAGTGCACCGTTCTTCCATACTTCGTAGTAATGGGTTTTTTTGATACCTCTATCTTCTCATCTTGACTTCTGTTAGTTTTATCATTATTTATTTATTTTATTTAAAAGGAAAGCGACCCTAGAACAAGTGTTCCTTAAGGGCCGTAAAATATCAATATATACATAGCGAGTATTAAAATTAATATAATAATAACAAAATCAGAATAACATTAAACACAATAAGACAATAAGGAAAATAAAAATGTTAATTTTGACTATACTATTAATATTGAATCTGAACAACTTAAACGTCTCTATCAAAAAACCAACGGTAACATGCAGATTTAAATTCTGTTAAAATAACTAAGGCAACAAGTTCTGATGGTAGCTTATTCCATGTCTTTATAGCTGTTAACAAAACGAACGTTCATAACTAACTGTTCTGAATCTTGGTTGGTAAAACACATCATTCTTACGCTCAGCGCGATCTCTAATGGATAACATAATTTGAAAGTTATCATGGAGCAGCTTATCATGATGTAAATGCAACATCTTATACACCTGGCACATAATCAAGAATTCTCGCCTGCTCTGCAAAGTCAACCAGCCAAGCCTACGCCTGTAGGGAGTGATATGATTCGACCTCGGCACACCGTAAATGAATCTAATGCACGAATTAAACTTGCGTTGCAATCTTTGTTGAAGTCTACCAGAGATGTTAGTATAAACAGCACTACAGTAGTCAAATATTGGCAGTATCAGCGCAGTAACCAGTCTTCTTCGCATCTCAGTATTTAATACACCACTATTCATCTTTAGACGCGCTAAGCATCCCATAGCCTGGTTACTGACTGACACTATCTGCTCATGCCATGACAGAGTACTGTTTATTATAATACCAAGGTACTTTACAGAAGTAACATAATCAATTGGTACCCCATTTACTACAACTTTTAGTGCATTTAAACACGCTGAATCTTTCACATGTTGCGGACTTCCAAAATGCAAGCCTTTGTTTTACTTGCATTAAGCCTAAGTAAGTTGTTACAACACCAAGCCTCTATCTTCAAAATAGTATCGTTAATGCACTCAACAGACTGCCTAATTTCAGATATTTTACAGGTATTATAAATCACTAAATCATCAGCATAAAAAATATGATTGCAGTCAATAAGTTTACCAAGGTCAGTCACAAACAAGGTATATAACAGCGGGCCAAGGACGCTACCCTGCGGAACACCACTACGCACCGATTTCCACGAAGATAGCACCTCTTCAATCTTCACTGCTTGTCGACTATCACTCAAGTACGAGCTAAACCACTTCAGGACATTCTCCGATAAATTTAGATCCTTAAGCTTTAACAAAACCAGTAGATGATCGACACTGTCGAATGCTTTGGAAAAGTCAAAAAACAAAGCAATGGTAACCAAGTGTTTATCAATCCCTACACGTATATCATCACAAAACCGAATTACGGCAGTCTGAGTATTTGCTCCTTTCGAAAACCAGTCTGAAACGGATCCAATAAGTTATTCACTGTAATGTAGCTAATTATCTGATCATAAACACAGCGCTCAAGCACTTTGGACAGCGGGCATAGAATAGAAATGGGCCTGTAATCACTGTACTGCAGAGGAGACCTAACCTTTGGAATCGGTAGCACAAATGAATCTTTCCACTGCTGAGGAAACACTGAAGTAGATAACGACACATTGAAGAAGTCAACAATTGACTGCAAGCAGTAAGGCAGTAACTGCTTATAATATCTTATCGAGAAGCCATCCGGGCCTACAGCATTAGTTGTTACACGACTCAAATTTCGTTGAACATCTTCTGGCGTAATTGCCACAAATTTAAACTGTTTCTCATTCTCAACACACGAACAAACAGTCTGAAACTGCTGACTAACACTACTACCACCACCTGCTAACACGAAGTAGTCATTTAACTTGTCACCATCTAGATCTGGCGGACATATTGAAGACTTAGTTTTAAGAAGCCCAAGCCTTCGGAAATCATCCCAGATGACTTTTGGGGCTCGAGTAATTCCAATCCTTGTTTGCAAAAACTCCTTTTTAGCTTTGGTAATCCTTTGTTTAACTAAACGACGAATATTGCAGTACTCAGCATAGGCATACCCAGTTCTTCTAAAAATCCTATATAACTTATTTCTTCTACGCTGAAGCCCACGAATATCATTAGTGAACCATGGAGCAGGCGGACGAGAAGTTTTAATCACGTGTTCAGGGGCAATTCCATCTAGAATTCGAAGGATACCTTGATTTAAATCAGAGATTAAATCATTAGTGTTTTTACTTTGTTCATTAAATTTAATTTCTTCGGAATCCGCAAACTGGTTAATTAATCTGCTTTTTAATAATTCATATTTGCCTTCCTTAGCAGGATCAATGACTATATCACTTACAGAATTTAAGATGTCGCTATCAATTGAAGAAATAGTATGATAATACCTGGTTTCGTCTTTTGTAATGTTTTGAAGAGCAAATTGAGCTTCCAGCTGATAAAACCATAAGACTGGATTAAGTTTCCAAAAAGGCGGAATTTTAATTGTTACTCGTGCAATTTCTTTGCCCTCCGTTTGTGAGTCCGTCATTTTTATCAGGGTCACCAATTTAGTTAGTATTATTTATTAATTCTTTTATATTTATTTGAAATTATTTATTACGAACACTTTATTTCAAAATTGTTTACATACTAATTATCAACATCATTTTCCTAGCAACAGTAAATTTTTTGTTTTTAATAAATTAAAATAAATTTTTATGTAAGCCTACATATATGAAAATAGATCTCTTATTAAAATCAACATTTAGTTTTTGTTAATTTTACTGTAATTGGTCCAAGATGTTGTAGTAATGTATCAGTTGAACAATAATGCCAGCTAGAAATAAAAATAATAATCTTATTTTAGATTCAATCAATTAATTAAATCAGCACCTATGACCATATATATCTCTCACAGATATTTTGTCCAGAAACATGGAAGAAAGCAAAGCCGTTTTATTTTGATCTTCATTTTCAACTTTTGTAAACATTAATTGTGCTGAAATATCTTGTAAATCGTTGTAAGATGCATCGTTTTGTAATGTAGAATATGCATTCATCTCTGTTTTTGTTATCAGTTCTTCGAAACTTAAAAAATAAGAATAAATCAATGATGCTTTATACGTTTAAGAATTAAAATAACGTACTGACAAGGAATTTCAAAAGCGGCTATATTACTTCCATATTTTAATTGCATGTGTATAATTCCACTTGCTGATTGCGTTTTTTCCGATAATAATAGCGCAGTTTGTAGTTGAGCTCCTAAATATATAATTAAACATAATTCTTTTCAAATAATATATCTCCGACATACCGCAATAAGGGCTTTGTGCCCGAGTTACTAAATACATAACACCTTGTCCACGTACATCTTCTCCGAGTTTACCCAAATCATTACGATAACTAGGATCCAAAGCTAATGACGTATTTAAAGCGGTATTTATTTGAGGAAAGCATTGTCCGTTTTGGAAAGCCGTAAGACCACCTTTACATCTAAATGCAACAAACTCGCAATTATTTGTTCCTAAAGCCTTCGTTTTTAGTGTGTCCAAAAAGAGAAACCATGATCGTATGTGACTACAAGCGGCTTCTTTAGTTAACGTACCTAAAATTCAATTAAACGTAAATAAATGTATTATTTTTTTCAATTAGTTACCAAAATGTGACACAAGTACTGATGCTTGATGATCAACACAACCCGGTTGTTCGACACCGCCATTTGGAAAGAAATCGACGTGACCAATTGGTTCTAACAAACCAAATCCTTCAGTGAAAAACTAAAAGAAAATTTATAACTTTCACATTTGTTGATAAGTGTTAATTTTTAGTTACGGGACTGGCGTCTGTATGTATAGCATCGACCAAAGTTGCGTCTTCGCGATCTAATTTTCTAGATTTGTCTCGGAAATTACTATGTTTAAATAAAGGGCTCGCAGCATCTAAAGCTAAATAAAGATTGTGATTAATTAGACAAAATTTTTGAGTTTTGTTTTATCTGTAATTCTTCCTAATAAATGACCTTTACTTTTGAGTAACTCAGATGCACATCCAGCAATATGAGCACCTAAAGAGAACCCTAACACATGAATATTTTTTGGTTTTACGCCTTGTTCAATCATGCGAAGGAAAAGAATATCCAATTGTCTACCTATAACTTCTGTATTTGCAACAGCTACTGCATATTGAGGATTTTTAGCAGATCTCTCCCAATCTAATACTACAACATTATAATTGTCCTGAAATAAATATAATTAAAATTGACCGATATAAAGTCATATAAGTATTTATCAGTTTGATAAATAAAAACAAAAAACCTTGTTCCTTACAATTTTTAAATAGGCATTTACGGTTTCTAACGCAATTTGCTCGTCCCAGGCGCACATATATCCGTGAATAATAACTTTAACGGACTGTAAAGTGTTAAAATTTGAGTCTCTAATAGATAATCCTTCGTCTTCATAATACAATTGTTCGGGATGAGAAAATTTAATGTTTCTTTTGAAGAGCAGAAAACGCGAAGCAATTACATTAGGATTTTCGGGAATTTTTTCAAAGGAGACCTCTTGTTAGAAACATCAAAACATCCTACTACATCTATAATAATGCTTTAAAAAAATAAATATTATAAAAATTACCATAGCAAACTTGTTCCGGCCTTCGAGGATGAGGTATTAATCTATTTCTCAAGTTCGCACTTTGTAGCGTCTGTAATCGTCTAATGCGTTTAGCTTTATTAAGCTGTGCGTAACAATTTATAATAAGGCATAAAATTGTTAGTTTGAATTATAACATATTTGTTTTAGGCAACTTATAATAATTTATTACAGTTAAACAGTAGAGGTACGTACTGCGGAGAGATTTGCGGATTTTTTTTATTTTTGCTGTGATGATAGGTATCTCTGTTCCACCAAGTGGTTCTGGGGAAATTACCAAGTTGCTTTCACTTTTAGGAAGCTAATATTGGAATATATGAAATACATAATACATGTATATTTATAAAACCAAATATAATAGCCATTCGATATTTATTTCTTTCATACCTGAAACATAAATAAGGACGAATTACGTAAAGTGTCATTTTGTAATAACGTGCTGCTGTATAAAACCCAATTAAATGATGTTGAAATATATATTAAAACTCATCGTTTTATAATTAAAAAAAGTATGTATTGATCAACCAAATGTTTTATTTCGTTATATCGTAAGTACATCTTAGGAGGGTCTAGCCATTTGAAAAGCTATCATAAATACTGATAATTTATAGTTATTTTAACATCTAAATACTCAGAAATATTCTACCTAATTGTACGTTTTTAAAAAATGTTTTTTATTGCTACTTCGACAAAAATAAAGTTCGTTGACGAAAAAGGTGTAACGCTTAAATTGAAACTTAATAGAAAACTAGCATTACTTTAAATCTAAGATGAGCGGGAATAACATAAAGAAATTTCAGGTAGAATATATCTGTAACCATCTGTATACATAACAATTTAATAAAGTCTATGATGCAGGAAATCCTTTACTGAATGTTGATATCAAAAGAATTTTAATAAAATTCCTTAGGATTATTAAGTTTCAATGATGAATTTTGTATAATTTATATTTTATTCAAAAAGCTAGCCGATAAAAATTTTTACACACTTATGTAAAATTCAATTTTATTAACATTCAGTAGAAGGCATGGTCGAGGCATGAGATTATTGTACACACACTGTTCGATCTATTCGTATAGGAAAGTATAAAGTGTATTAATGATATGTGCACACATTCATTCGTACTTACACTTATCTATAACATTTAATCATTCCACAGTCTTATCTGATACAATAAAATTATGTCAAAATTACAAGAACAACAAGGGAATATAAAATCGTTACCAACAGTATACCACAAAGCTCTAAGTGCAACACCTGACATGCAGAATATATATTTGGGCCATCGTTATTTAACATAGAAACCCCCATTTTCCCTTCTAGTACTACAAATTCATGATATTATAATTCTGATAAAATTTTAATTTGATAATATTTAATGTTTGATTTTTATTTTTTCTAAACACTTTTATTGCTTCGCAAACTAAATAAATTGTTTTCAAAACGCTCTTTGCTAATTTTTTAATTATATTAATACTTTTCTTAAAGAAATTATATATATTGCCTATATTCGATTTAAAAAATTGTAGCTCAAAATACTGAAAGTTCTTATTGAATATACAAGTTTTTTTAATTTATACTACCTCTGGTTCGTAATAGGTGAGCTATCTGAATTTTTATTGAAATGTAATGCTATTATTTTTAACTATTGAAATACATTTCATACTACATTACAAATATAATCACCTGCGAAATTTCTAACAAGTTTTTGTTGTAATTAAATCATCGTTTGTCAAAAATCAACATTTTCACTTAATTTTGATAGGAATCCAGCTTGAATGATATTTATTATTTAAAGAGTAAGGGTTAGCGGAAAAATGTCCAAACTGAAACATATCTGAAGAATTTTTTCGTTGAGAACCGTACCTTACACTTGGTATTAATTGCATCACGGACGTTATTAATACTACCAAAGACATTCAAGTAAACTTTGAATTATTGATAAATATGCCAATTCATAATTATTACTTTTTAACACGTTCACTGTCGTTATTTATTTTGCTATAAATTAAAACAGCTCATTACGCATATGTGCGTGATGAGCAATAAACCTATAATATCTAATTTATTTTGAATTTTTAAATAGGTTTAACATCTCACTTATTGCGGACAAGAGCTAGTAAAACAATTATCTATTGCAATTTAGAATTTAAATTTTTTTCTTTGTGGCTGATTCTGATTTATATTTTATATGTTCAAAAATAAGCTATTGGTTATTACTTAGGTAATTCTTATAATGCACTAAGCATTTTCATATGTTATTTTTGATACTTGATAAATACACCTATAAGCTATGCTAAAACTATTTTAATGTATTTTTGTAGGTGGTAACAAAGCTAAAATGTGGGTAAACATCTATTTTTAAGTCATAATTTCATTTTATAAAATTAAAAGTTGATATGATTATATTAAATTTAAATGTTAAATATGGTCTTTATTAAAATTTAATACATTGTGTTTCTAGTCTTTTTTATGAAACTAATATAGCAATTTTAAATTTCGTTCGTTTGACATCTATGAACAACTCATTGAATGTGTCTTTCGGCTTAAAATATTTTAACATGCCAAAATAAAGTTGTAAATCAAAAATTTTTTATCATATAAATCCAAATAATCGGTCTTTTTGACGAGAAGTATACATATTAATCATAATATCCCACATTTTAGATTTTATATAAAATAAGGTTTTTAGTCAAAGCTGACCTTTTCCAAAAGAAGTCCCGGTTGCAAACAATTTTAGGACTCTAAAATATTTAATTAATATTTTTATCTTTCATAGTTTAACTTATCCATTTCTTTTTTTTTCTTTGGGGATCAGGACAATTGTAACCGACACATTCTTTTTGTGGCCAGCTCTGATCTTATTTAAAAGATTTATGATTACTTTCAGTGGCATTTTCAAAACATTTATCACAAAAGTTATTGGTATCATTTTATCAGATAGACTGAATGTATTTATAGCCAGTGTAATATTAAATATAACATTCTAATAAATTTAACTACTTCGTCTAAAATTGACCAAACTGAAAATTGACTAGAGTATTCTCTTCACCGCACACTTCTAACACAAATTATCCACACGTATTTTAATGATAGGCTATTTAGGCAGAGTAATACAGTTATTTTTGATAAGTACTGCGTACTCCTATATATAAGAATACGTATGCAAGTGCTAACACCAAAACCTATTTAGTTTACAATAGCAGCTAGCACCGAAATAAGAAAGTATCAAAATGCAACAAAACTGTGCTTCGCTTATTCAGCTTCCTTATTGCTATACAAGCATTTATTATAGGTACAATTATTTATAGTTAATCTTATATACAGGGTTAATTAGATGTTGTTCGCGCTCGTTTCCCCTGCATTAAATTATACGTACAAAAGTAACGCAAACACATTTAGCAACAATTTTTATAAACGATTGTATGGCAATAAAACGTAACAAAATACTTATACGTTAGAATTAACTGTACATATATAAATTACATGTGCCTGAACAACAATTACGGTAAACAATCTTTTACGAAATCTACAGAAAATTACATAAAATTCAACTATAAAACCTTTCATGAATATTTACAATATCTTAGGTACGCACCTACGATGGGAAAGGTTATCGTTGGATAACTAGAGGCAAATGGTCCCCAATGGAAACGCTCACGATATAATTGGTTCCCGTTGGAGACAACTTTCTTATGCTCACCCACCGATATCTTTTACAAAATAAATTAAATCTGGTACGCAATCAATTTTATAATGCCAACTCTTCATATTGTTTAAAACTCTATTAAATCACGTTTAAAACTAAATAAAGCAGTTTTTTTAATTGAAACATTATTCTTTAAAAGTTTCTACTTATTTAAGTTTCACACATATACATACATATAAAACGCTAATTAAAGTTGGAATTAAAAATTGATTGAATTAATTTTTTTTACCGCATTCAAAGATGTTATATTAATTTAAGAATCTATTTAATGTCTACGGTACGATTTATCTTTTAACTAGTAATAAGTTATTTTACAAATGAAAATCACAAGTCCGTTGCTAAAGTCGATCTAGCTATAAGTAGATGAAATCTGCCTAATATTAAGATTCAATGGCAGTGTTATCAAGTATTTATTTGTGCAATTTATTTATTATTTCACGTAGTAGATTAATAATACTAAAAATAACTCAAGTACACCGATTTATATATATATATGTGTATATATATATATATATATATATATAATTTTCGTAGATATATAACTTTTAAAACGGAAGATATTCACGATTCAAAGAATTTTGTGCAACACGTGCAACAATTATTTTTCTATTCCGTAACGTAGATACTGTTTCTAGGTTTATTATAAATATTTATCTATATATCAACTAAAGTCGTATAATTAATATAATTTATTTAATAGTTAACAATGATCCTAGCTATTAAATTTGATTCTAAAAAGCAGACAGGTAATTATAGCTTTACCACTTTATTCGTAACATTTTTCGTTTTTTTTTGCTATAAGTATTGTGGTAAATATTGTTTTCATATGATACAATTTACATCGAATAGCGAATGATACGAATGGAAAATTACCCTATTTTGTCTTTTACGTGCTGCCACGTTTTACCTTTTAATTATATCCTTCGGAACCCAAGTCTAATCACTTTGTTCTCCATCTCCTTCAACATCTTTTTCTCCGACCTCCCTTGTATTACTGTCTTCCGTTTCTATGCTGCTGGTGGGCGTTGGGGTATCTTCGACACTTAACAACATCGAGCTACTCTGTGTTACATTTGGACTTGTATCATAGCTACTTACTGTCGTTTTACCATCTCTACTACCTGGACTATATTTTAATTCACTGTAGCTTGTTCCCAAATACCCTGATTTATCTTGGTATTTACTACCAATTGTATTGAATTTTGTGTCGGTTGAAGTATACATAAGTTCAGCTGAATCGTGATTAATTTTTGTACTTAGAGTTGTGTATTTCACACTATCTTGATAATGAGAATCGGTAAAACAGAATGGTTTTGTAAGTTCTTTCGAAGATCCTATCGTATTGTATTTGTCGGTGTAACTACTGGTTTCACCAGGTGTATAATTTAAGTAAGCCCCAGTTAAGAATGGATTTGTACTTGCATATGTTGGAGGCTGGGTGTAATTGAGGTTGAATATATTATTGGCAGTCGTATTTATGTTGGAAATAGTAGACTGAAGATTTGATAATGTTGAAAATGAAGGTGTTGTAGTATTAAGAGTGACGTTCAAGCCAGCTGAGCTTGCTTGCATGGCAGGGGAACTGGATCGGGTCGTTGAGATCAACATAAGCGATGGAGAAGCACGGCTTAAGCTACTCACTGATGGAGAATGCTTAGGAATTGGAGAACAAATGGTAGCAGACGACGGGGAATTACGAAGGCTTGTGGTAATGGAAGGCGAATTCCGAATACCCGGTGAACTTGCTACAGATGGAGATTTTCGCATTGCTTGTGACGGGGAAGCTCTCATCGTTGGAGAACTCACTCGGCTTGGAATGCAATGCTTAACGGAGTCGGAACCGGACTGAGAGTCGCTGCTACTGCTTGGAGAACCTGGCGAAGACACTATCACTTGTCGCGGCTTGAGGGCGACCGCCGCTGATGGCAATGGACCTACTCGAGGGGAGAGCGGACGGTAAGGACCTTTGTTTGCTGATGAATGGCCCTATTAAGAAAGTAACATTAAAATATAGCCAAACAAGAAAATTTTACATCCGCAAAGCACTAATATAAATTCTTTAGACTTACTAGTATCTGGGGTGATGGGACCGGTGGCACAGGGCCGCGAGGTTCCGAGACTACTGAGCGAGGAGGAGGAGGACACGGAGCCACTGAGGGCCGAGACGGCCCTCGAATTTGAACTCCCGGAGGATACACACTGCGATTGCCTCCACGCTGCTCGACTGGTCTGGCGCGCCGACCTGTCTGGAAAGGCCCCACTCTCAATACCAACAACACCCCAATACATAGAGAACAACTAACTACGGTTAGCAATTACACTAAATGACTGTGCACAAACGTACATAACAGATGGAATAATGTGCAAATAAAAATTAAGATCCTTACAAATACTACCATTTGTCTAAATGATGGAGTTTAAACAAATAATAGTAAATAACACATTACCTCGATGTTTAGGAACCGGCCATATCTGTAACAAATATTTTAAAAGGCCAATAGGTTGAGCATAATCCAAATCCTGCTGCCTATGTCCAGGGGTTAACATTTCGACCGATTGAAGCATTAAAGGTGGAGCAAGTGCAGTCGCCAAATTTTGAGCTGACATTTTATTGCGATCGCATGCCGATACCACTAATGCTAAATGATCCATAAGAAATATAAGCGTAGTCTAAAAGTACACAAAATCAAAGATAATACAATTTCAATCACCATAAAGTCCAAACTTACTCTGTTTATTCTTGGCAAACAATCTAATATCGAAAACATTAACTTCGCATTACCTTCCGGATCGTCAGGTAAACAAACTCCTAATGCGTCTACCATCATTTGATACAAACATTTCGTAAAAAGAGGCTCGGGCAATTCCCTTAAGTAATCTTTTAGAACCCCCGTAATTACATTTATATCAGGAACATTTTCTGGAGTTAAATCCACCGATCTACTATTTCGTTCAAAAGCTTCTCGCAGTATCCTTTTCTTTGTTGCTGATCCACAAAGTCGATATAATCCTAACAACATCGTTTTTATCTAAATGCACTGATATTGTTTGAACAATTTACCTATAATGTCTAAACCTCTCCGTTCAATTTCTTCAACGCATCGTTTCAGAATTAATGGCACGTGTAAAGCTGCGCTTAGTAAGCTTGTCGGAACTCCTCCTGGAACTCCTGATTTATTTTCCCTATTCACCTAGAAATACAAACAATATACTTGAGATTTCGTACTTGTTAAAAATAATAAAGTTTTTTCTACATACCACACTTTCGAGATCTACTCCAAATAAAGGCGGATATGTTGTTCTTGATAATGATAAACTTGACACACTTTTTCTTTTATACAAATTATGAGAATCGGTGTATCTCAGTCGCAAATACAAAGTACCTATAAAAATTACAATATTTTATTTAAAAATACTTTAAGAAATAATTTACCTCGAGGTTCTATTATGAGCGCCAACTGATGCAAAGGTCCTGTTTTCAAAAGTGATGGTAAATGTACTGATCCCTTATAACATAATTTATGTCTATATTGAGGGTCCCAAGAATATATCAAAAGGTCAAGTTCACGATTATTGACTAAATCTAATTCGAAACTTTCATCCCAGTCAAAAACTAAATCACCAGTTCGTACCTGTAATAAAATTTATTAAGGATAAATCTATTATTTTTTTTGTTTGTTTAAAATAGCGATACTTAAAAGTATATGAGATAGACTGGATTAAAAAATACTTACCACCGTGCGAGCTTTATGTACCCTGTCGCATTCCAAGACACAATATAAATCTCTAAGACTGCTCGAACCTAAAGTATATATTTTATAATAATTACTTATTAGTAGAAACTGATAATTTTATACCGATATTTGGTGCTGCACCACTGGGAGTTACAGGGGTCGTCGCCGCTGAAGTTCCAGTGGAAGCTCTAAGACCTCTACCAGCTAATAAATGAACCCAAAGCATACCACTTACGGGCTCTTCATTTACAGTTCCTGTAGTAGTGCTTCCTAATGAAAAGCCACCCATTGACACATTCCCAGTGCCAGGTTTATCAATTTTGTATTTTAGAAATTCTAAAAATTACAATTCATTAAAATAGAACTACATTCCATAATAATTTATGGTACCCGCAGGGTTAATGTCGAGTTGTCTTTGACCTCTTGGTAATGTACCACTTGGAGTTGGCACAGGACTCGGCGCCGCAGCCGAACGACCTGAGTCAAAATCTAAGAGCTGTCGTATTCTTCGCATCGAAGGCGATCTCGATGAACTCAAAGCTAAGAAAATAACTTCTTTACAATAAATTCATCAATCAAAGGTTTTAAAAGCATGATTCAACACACTGATTCAGAAAACTGTAATCAAAAGAATATCAGTGCATGTTTTATAACAATGTTGTGCGTGATATCTTTGAATATATTTACTGAAAATTCGAAAGCACTTAAAATACCTGATGTTGATGAGGTAATGTGTTGTGTCGATAAAGATCTGGCGGGTATAACGGGATGCTGAGATCTTGCAAAATTTCTATCTAAAGTCGTGGTAGGGCCTGGTCTTCCGTAAGAGCTATAATACCCACCCTCGGTCTAACGGTAACACAATTATTATCGTTTTTTTGTGTAGTCTAAAAATCACTTACATCTTTCAGTGCGGCGTGTATGTTTTCAGCGCTATACGTAAATCGAGCTGCTCTTTGTTGATTTAAAACGTCTCTCGATGCTCTTATTTGCTCATAAATCGCGGATGTTGACGGAGTTCGACTTAACCACTGTCTGTATTCATCTGAAGTGAATACACTAGGTGACGAAGGTATCCTCCCTTCATAAGTATGAAAGAAAATGCAGGTGAAGAAGTGAAAGCAACTTATATATAAAAAAGCCATTTCAAAAACCAATCAACAAAAGCCGATGAAAAAATGAATAAAATGAAAAGAAAATCGTAAAGTGCATAATGCAATAGTATAGAGCTAACTTCTGATGATATGTACCTAGAAAGCTTCTAAATAGAATTTTTTAGCAACTATCCATGCGTCTAGATCAATCGATTAATCATGGATACATTTAATTATCAAATTTTATAGACATACCTCTATCCCTCCGAATCGAAGGCATTTCGGGCGCCGAGAGAGCACCATCGGATTCATCTTGCAATAGAGAAACATTTTGATGGTCAAACCTTTTGTTCATGCTTAATCTAAAAATTCATATTTAATTAATACTGCACATTGTTTAACAATTTTAAACTTATTACCTAGTAGAGCCTCTTGCGTCTCGAGGCAGAGAATTAAACTTTGTTGTAATATCTGTTGCAGTTAGAGAATTATTTCTTCCTAAAGTAGGTATTGTGCTATGCGGAATTCCGGTTTGATTTCTAAAACATAATTACATCCTTTAATTTCTAAATAACTATATATTTGGGATTCGTAGTTATATTATATATTATATATATATACTTATAAAAAAACTTCGAAAAAACCTACTTTTCGGGGTCTAACTGCCGTATTTATCGTCCGATTTTCGAGCTTAAGCACCCGGTCGACGAAGATTTCGAAAAAATTAAGATGAGACCGGGGCTCGTCTCCGTAGGTCCAACCTCCGTGGAGCTACGGAGGAAATAAGAAGGTCCGAGACGCCAAAAAAAATGCGTTTTTTGCAAATATCTCGAAATCTAGAGGGTCGACGTACCCCCGAGGCTACATCATTAAGGTGGTCCGTCCCGAGACCCGTACCTAGATACCGCTAGCCATTCAAGCGGCATCTTCTCCGAGGCTAGGCAAGAAAAGGGCCCGTTTGGTGCTTTTCCGGTTCTTTTGCCTCCAGCTCGTGCACCGCCGCCACCGTCGTTCTCGGCGCATCGATTTCCAGATCAAAGTTGTAGCGAAATAATGCCGCTACGAGGGACCGAAATCGAAATTTCCGAATTCCTTTTCCTAAGCGACGTAGGGCCGTTCGAACACAAAAATCTACGTTTTCTGACGACACAAATTTTACCTCTTTTCACGAACACCAGGTGGATAACGTGGCGAGAAGTAATATTCACCTAGCATGGGCACCCTCCGATCTCTGAGCTATCACACCTGAAAATTTGGGATTGATTGGCGGTTTACTTTTGGCTGTACACGAGTTCGCAAACGCGACCTTGACTATTTTCAAAAAACGGTTTTTCCATGCAGTTTTCGAACGGGGACTCTTAGCAACATCCGCTTTCGGGATACGATGGGGGGTCGGTTTATACTTTCTGGGACACATTTTTTTCCGCGGGGACGAAGGGGTGGCGTCAGGACGGTTTTTAAGAAAACCTTATTTCTGCCGTAATTTAAGCGTTTTAAAACCAAAAAAAGATATAGACGACTCGATATAGTTTCTCTAAGAGGTTTTAACAAGTTTTATGCAAATTTAACCCTTTTTTGCAAATTTTGACCTAAAAGTCGGTTTTGCACGTAAAAATTCGCAATTTTTTTTGTTTTTCCATAGTTACGAATGATATTAAGATTTTTTCCCGCTTTGGAAACATTATACATGTGTTAATAAAAAATTTAGAAATTTGATTTCTCAAATATCTGTTGTCTGCAATATAACGGGAATCCCTTCTCTTTGTTAACGAAGGGTCCATAAGCAGGTAGTTGTTTGGGTTTCGGAAAGTGCTTCGTCCTTGGTCTTTTTATATGGGGATCTTTACCTAAACATTAGAATATGTTTTAACGTTAAAAATTTTAAATAGGGGTCGCCATCTACATTATTTTATAGAAAAAATATAAAACCAAATAGAATGAGGTGGATTAAACTCACTTATTTATATAAAGCAGCATTTTGGCGTACCATTGTCAATCGTTAATATATATATAACAATTTTGTTTCTTTAAATTTTAAACACATCAAATAAAATAATTATTTTCTACAAAATTCGTTAAATGTACAGTTCTTTTGGTAAAATAAGCATTTTACTAACATATTTAAAAATATCAGTTTTGAATTTTTATATGTATTTAGTAGGTACCTGCTATTTTTTTTCTGCCAATTTGTAATTTTTATGATGTAGCTTTAATTTATACTTCTCATACACTAAGACAAAAAATTAAAGGGTCAAAAAAATTTCCAATATTTTATGGTGTTTTTTGACAGGCTGTATTATTTTATATTTTAGGTTTTATTACAATTACTTAGGTGTACATTTATTATTAATACTATTTTAGATTGTTTTTTTTATAATATAAATACAAATTTTCATTTTGTTTGAATTAGAAGAATCTAAAATTATGATTATTTCGACATTCGCTATCAGTGCATATTTGGCAAATATTTAGGACATACATAAAGCGACTTGGTGAATATTGCCATTTACTGGAAGATTTAGACATTTACCAGACATCGGGTTTACACGGTAACATATATACAACGTATATCAACCATCGTGGAACGTAAACCCCATATTTTCACATTAAGATAGACATAATACGTTTACAATTTTTTTAAATCGAAATAGCTCTCGATACAACAAATCGGTCATTCGCTGGATGTTTTACCATATTAACGCTTTATATACATTAATTTAAAATTCTCTGTAAATACGCGAGCGATTGTTTCTTAGCCTGTTATAAAAACATTTCAAAATTTATTATTGCAGTATCCTAAAATTTTTAACCAAGCAGTGCAATTTAAGAAAATCATAAACATTATATTTTATTGGTAGCTGTCAAAAATTTAGATTTCAATGGGCAGAAAGTAACGCTTTGTTTAGTTTCTATCAATGGCGATTTATGTTTTAAGAAAAGGACGGTAGATACTAGATTTGAGTTTAAAAACCATAATAAATGCAGTTTAAATTTTATGACGTTTTAGAGAGGCAAAATTTGAGGGGTTCCTGAAATCTATTTTGCTGTCTGTTCAGTTAGAAAACTTATGTCCAGAAGATCGGTGCGCTATATATATATATATATATATATATATATATATATATATATACAGTAGCGCCCAAAAGTGAGTGCCTAAATCATTTTTTGAGAAGAACTTTTTAAAATATGGGCCATTTTACTTCATTTTTGAGTATGTTATACAGTTTTGTATGAGAAAAAGAATTATATATATATATATATATATATATATATATATGCGTGTTGTGTGTGTGTGTTTGTGTGTGTGTGTGTGTGTGTGCGTGTAGGTGCGTGTGTCTGTGCATGTGCGATTGTCCACCAAAGCAGGACGAAATGGCAGGACGTGAGGATATTAAAAAAGCAAGGTAAAGCTTATTATAAAAAATAGGTTTTGTGTAATCTTTTTAAAAGAACTTTAAAGGGCATATGGTTAAAGGCGTGTCAAAATTGCCGGGGGAAATATTATACGCCACTTTGGGAGTACGTAAGGTACTTATGAAGTATTAGGATCGTGAAAATCTCAGATTTTTAACTCAGCCTGTTTTCAAGAAATTAAAAAAATACTAAAAAATTTAATTTTTTTTACTCAGGAACGGCTTAATCGATCTTGATAAAATTTGAGTGTGTTATAGTATCGCAAGACAAAATAACAGTCGTATAAGATTTCATGAACCAGTCAAAAAAAAAATCAAAAAATATTTTTTTATGTTTTGGTATTATTTGGGCCAAATAATGAAATAATTTTTTTAGAACACTTACACTCTTTTATATAATATATATTTTTTCAATTGATTCTACGTGGTGCGCCCGAAAAAAACAAAAACTATATTTTACTATAAAGAACATAAGTAGATTACTCGCAGAGGAATATCGGAATCATCTTTCGAGAGTAGGTTGGTTGTAATAACATACGTTGATCGTGCAAGTTTCAGATTTTTATTTTAGTTATGTAATAAATAAAAAAAAATTATTTTTTAAATACGTTTTAACCGATTTTAATGAAATTTGGACACATTATAGAGGTATAGGTATAAAGGCTATACTCCGCAGAGGAACAGCTTATAATCTTAATAATAACACAGGTCAACACGAATTTTGTCTTATAAATAAAAATTGAAAATATGGATTTTCTAAAATATATATCAACCGTTCTCCTGCATACAAAAGCAAACTTTATCGGGACATATTTTATTTTTTTGTCTAACTATCGATAGATCTATCGAAATTTCATACTCTCTTATCTGATAAATAGAGAGAAATATATTTATATATAAATTTTTATCAACTTTTACTATCATATAAAATTACAAAATAGTGAAAAGAAATATAAAAGTGAACCTTATTACTTTTTTTTTCATGTTTATAAGTACTTACTCTCAGTAAACCCTAAATGTATTCCCCATTTTACTTTTTCACCTCGATACCAACCTAAAGTAAATAAATATAAAAAACACATTTATTTATTTAATAAACATATGATTTTTAGATTTAAGACTTTCGCGGTATTTTAAAAGATACCAGAATTATTAAATGCTTTTTTTTTATATACGGCAACTCAAAAAAAGATATTATTATTATAATTACCACAAAAGCAATCTTTTAAGGAAAATGGGTGTTTTCCTTTATTTTGGAGCATAATGAATAGAAAAATCATAAAATAAATTTTAGAACAAAGACAAAAATTCTTTTGCCGAGCTGTGTAATCATTAGAAACAGGCAACTTTTTTTAAAATATTCTTTTTAATTTATGATAACGTTGTGAAACACTTTGGAAACTAATTGTTTTATCTTTTTTGATGTAAAATAACAAATCAAATACTTAAATAGATTAAAATAGTATGCTACATTAAAAAAATACTAATAACCCATTTCTTTATAAAAAACCGGAAGTAGAGCAAAATTGATAGTTATTGCAGCGGATAGATCATATAAATTAAACAAGTTATGTTTCTTAAAACAATTAGTATCTTGCTATTTTAGATAAGAGGGTTGACATTATTTCCGATTAAATCAAAACTAAAACAAACAAAATTAATATTGATGCCAATGAATAGATTGTATAAAGTAAATAATTTTTTATACATGTAGTTTTTTTGAAAATCGTATTAATGTACCAGTTATAAGTTCGTGGCATTTTAAATAAGAGACCCGGTATGTTATTCTACATCAAATACTATTATGCGAAAAACATTTTAAAGAGTGAAATGAACCCCAAAGTTAACCACCTTAGGGCATGGTTTTAAGGTTTCACATACTTACAGTTAATAATAACCTACTTAAAATTATTGAAAAAAATATGGCTTGAACAGTGTTAAATTTTACAAATGGTAATATTATACATTATCGAGTTATTAAGAGAACTTGAGATCGACAATTTTCTTTACAAATATTTCAAATTGAAAAAAATCAGAGAAAATTTTAAATGAGATTTGTTGCAGTATTACATTTTGGAAAACATTTTCATTTAATCGTTGGTCTGTATCTTCTAATAACCGAGAGACTAATGGTAAGCATCGAAATATGGACACAGTATATGATATATTTGTTCATAATAAACAAACAAAAATTGATGACGTTACCATTCTTTGTTTTTCAATTATTTAAACACGAATTATTTGTATTATGTCAGTTCGTTACAAGAACTGTTTCAAAATTTTTAGATTCTATAGAACAAGATTTTTTTTTATTAGAATAATTATTAGAAGAGGATGCCGAATTTAGAACCTTATAAACAAATATTTTACAGTTTGATAACTCCACATTTTAAATACAGAGACAGATGTCATATATACTTTTACGACTATTAAGTGGAGATACAAATTATGATTCATTGGTTTACGACTATAGGGCTGCAATGAAAGTCCCAAAATATACAAATTAGGCCAGCCCGTTTTTAGAATACGCAAACCTTAAAAATTTTAAATAACGGAAAGCATTGTGATTTTAGTAGTGTACAAGATATAATAATCTAAATTATAATAATCTAAAATTTAAAATTGTTTGGTCACTTATTGAATATAAATATTTTACTTAAAAATTTATTTTATTACGAAAACCACATTCAAAACTTTTGCAGTAGTAGTAAATGTACTGCCGAGCCAAGTTGTTGACTGAAAGTATATACTACAGTAAAACCTCTCTAACACGACTAGAGTCGATTCTTGCTCAAATTGTTTTTTTGGAGAGGTGGTCGTTTTAGAGAGAAAGGACAATGCAAATATAATAACGAATACTATATTAGATTAAAGGCAGTTATTATTTATCACACGGAGAAAAAAATATTGTCAAAATAACCATACGTATCGCTACTTTAGCTATACGTTGTATAGTCATCTTTCGCAGGGTTACACCGTATAGCTAATTTAGCTATCCGGAGTTTCCTTATTGCGGATCCTCAAAGTAACGATACGTATTATTGTTTTAGACATCCAAACGATTTTGGTCATGGTGATTAAACGGTTATGCACAGAGAACAAAATATCGTCAAAATGACCATACGTATCGCTATTTTATTTATACAAATCCTCAAATTGACTGTACAGTTAACTATACGACGGAAACTGCACACGTTTACGAGAGTTTTTCGTTGAACGCTTGAATCAAATAAATGAATCCTCATTATAAGTATAATATGTAGCGCTGTTTTGATCTTACTATGAACTGTCAAATTAACTTATAAATGTCATTACATTAGCCAAGCGAATAGTTGTTCTGACAATACATCAATTGAGGATACGTCAGATAGTTATTTTGACGATATTTTTTTCTCCGTAGAGAATTATATTGTTATTAAATCAAAATTATTATGAACAGAGTAGTATTCTTATATATACATGGATACAATATACCGTAGATAAAGTTTTTTTTACTTTACGGAGAATGAAAGAATTAAAATGTCAATCGGGCTTAGAATCATAAATAATGCAGGTAAATGCATTTTGTTTAACGTACACTCGCTTTTGTAGCTATTATCTATAGGTACAAAATTTTCTAAGTTTAAAAAATTTTGAAAAGTATCGGTCGCCCAATTAATAGTCGCGGTCGGGTTAAAGAGTAGTCACCTAAAAGAAAATTTTTAAGAAGAATGAAATTACGATATATCTGTTCTGAAGCATAATGTCCGCTTTTGAGGTGGTCTCCTTATAGAGATGATCGCCACGAGAGATTTTACTGTAAATTAAATCGAGTGATCCATGATTTAGTCACAGGGTATACATGTAATCAAAAACATCGAAAGAACCAAAAAAATCATATAATTAGCTAAAGGTTAATTTGACATTTTTTGAATCGAGCGTGAATGGACTTGATTAATAACTTCGAAAGAATTGCAAAAAATTAAAAAAATGATTATATTGTCAAATTTCTCAGGTTGCATCACTCTTGCTAATCACATGGAACGCTTTCGAAATATGCTTACTTATAGAAAAGTTAACATATCAGCGAGCATGGAAAATTTTAACAGGGATATTAAAATTTGTTTTTTTAGACTTTGATTGTTTGTTTAATCTATCTTCGTCTTATACTACCCCTATTTAGAGTCAAACTTGCTACTTATTACGTATTAAATGCAAATTTCCCTTTTGTTAACGGTACCTACGTCTTTTTGCCGATAAATGTCGAATGAGAATATTGTTTAGCTAAAACGAATTAATTTTGAGGTTTTTTTTACATCCTATACGATTTAATGGCACCCCGTGATGTACACGAACGGAATCCTTAAAGTTTCAAGATCATTTTCTTTATAATTTTAATTTCTTAAAAGTTAACTTTGGCTTAAAATATGTTAAGAAACCAATTAAAAGGTAATTTTTTTGCCGATTGCAATTCTCACTATAAAAACGTGTACTTTTAAAGGCTTAAAAGGAAAATGGAAAAAGCTTTAAAATTATGGTATACACGATATGACGCGGCTTTAGTAAACAGAAAAGTTTTAAAAGGCCTTCACACCAGCTCACCCTCTGATAACAGAGCTTGCGGATCACAAATGATTCGTGGAAATTTTGTTCTTCTGGAGGTAAATATCGTATCCTAGCACTGTCGGCAGCGGCACTTCACAATCCAAAAACAAAATCAAAAGCTCTATTTGACGACATTTGCAATGAATTTTTAAAGTGTAAGAATGGTCAATTTGACATAAACTTTTTTTTAAGAAAAAATTAATAACTTAGCAAATATTTTAGTTCCATGGTTATTTGAAAAGATGTTTCTACATACTTTTGCTAGGAGCCGAAGGCCTTAAACGCAAAGCGTTTATTTACAAAAAATGAACAAGTAGTTATTTCATTATTAAGCGGCATACAATATTGATAAAGTTATTTTAATGATGGTAAGGGAATTAATTTTACTTTAATTTACTTTTTGTTCACAAAGCAATTTTGTTCTGATCACACCATTCTAAAGTTTTGGATGTTTTTAAGAAAATATAACTTTTACCATGAATCGAATGTCTTAAACGCAAAGCATTTAAATTATATAATGAAATTAATTTCACAGCAATGCATTACACAAAATCGCGAAGCGATTTTGTCTTGCAGAATTCGCAAAGCGAATTTTGCTAGTTATCTTAATAAAATTTAAGATTATTTGGTAGAAATTGAAAAATGTAGATAAAAACAATGATTATGTATTTTTTAATTTTTTTCAACTGGCTGTTATTGTCATAATAATACTCTACGAATATTCAAAATAGGTAATAGTTTGAGAATAAGTAAGCTTCCATTACCATGATGAACAAAAGAAGCAATAATTAAAGTTTTGTTTTTTTAATTTTTTTTTAATTATTATAATAAAAGTAAAAGATAATTATAGATAACATGTTAATGTTCACTGGAATTGGACACAATAAAACACAAATTGTTAACTTGCAACGTTTCGTTTCTTTATTGAAACTTTATCAAGCAACTTAACAACACAAAAAGGAAGTTAACCATTAAAACTCAATAATTCTACATGTGTCAAAATGAAAAAAAAAAATAAAAATAAAAAAAAAATAAAATAAAAAAAAAAAAAAAAAAAAAAAAAAATCTTTCATTTTGACACATGTAGAATTATTGAGTTTTAATGGTTAACTTCCTTTTTGTGTTGTTAAGTTGCTTGATAAAGTTTCAATAAAGAAACGAAACGTTGCAAGTTAACAATTTGTGTTTTATTGTGTCCAATTCCAGTGAACATTAACATATTATAAGATATTGGACGTGAACATTATGATTAATTATAGATAACATTTTCTAATGTTTTTTTAGAGATAAAAGCTTTGTTTATCAGACGTTACTGTTTTAATTTTTGAGTTCCTATACCAATTTGAAGTCAAAAGTACTAAAATTTTCAAAAATTAACAGACATCCTGATTTATGTTAGCAAATTCATACTACGAGTTTTTGTTATAATAATAATAAATAAAAGTTTCTAACTTATCTACTGACAAAACTCCAAAGTTAGCTGCTAAAACCAGAATTTGACCTGTTATTAACATGCAAACTATAAAATAACTATAAAAAATCTAGAAAGTGCAAGACTAAACTTCTAAGTTGGTCTTGAAAAGTCAAATTGAGTGACAAAATTGACTCTCATCTAAAAGAATTGAGTGATTACTCCGTGATCCTGGATAGCAGACGATTAATAAATAACGCGAGAATCAGTGCCCCAACAAGAACAAGAGAACCCCACCAAAAGGATAGAAAGACTGCAGGACATCGACATCAGAAGAGCCTGGATTGGTATAAATCAGGCATTGTCTATCTATATGGGAAATCGTATTAGAAAGAAGTAGAAGAAAAAGCGTATCCCACATAAAAGACCTTCAAAATCATATTTCAAAAGTCTTTTAAGCTTTTAAGTTTATGAATTACATAAATAACAAAATAAAACTGCCTTACCCTATTCCTTCATCTATCAACCTCACCCAAAATTGGGAATACAGGTGGTTAAATATTTTATATGTGACAACTAAATAAAAGTATAAATATTTCTGTATTTACTTACCTATAATAATAATAGCTACTTCTAGGACCGACGGTGGCTTCTGTATCTTGAATAATCTAAGCTGCTTCTATTTCTTCTCGATAATGTAGCAGTCGTTCCATATTGCGTCGATGTCCCATATTTGGCTTGTGCTAATTGAGCAGCAATTGATGCTTGATCAACGTATCTCTGATTATATCTACTAAGAGTCGAACCAGACTTTAGGCTTGATCGCAGAAGACTGTGTCTTCCAGCTGGAGTTATACTAGTGTAATCCGCATATTCTGTATGAGGAAGATGTTGATCAGAACCAGAACGCGGCATTATTCTTCGAGAACCCGTACTTGTGTGCTGAACGTAATAATGTGGACTTTGTTGCGAAGACAAACTAAAATATAATAAAATAAATTAATTGAGTAAATTTTATAACTCTTTTTTTAAAATATGATATATGCCTATTTAAGTGAAACTGACTCGAAATAAAGATATGATAATGTGACATCACCTCCAAGTACTATACAATATTATTCTGTGAGCAAATGTTAAAAAAAACAGTCGAACCTCTACAATTCAAATTTTTGAGAACTCGAATTATTTTTGATTTCTTTTCATGTTCGACTTATCGTGATTCGACTGTAGTTAAAACTCTTCACCGTGATATGCGTTGTGTTCCAGCCGACATTCTTCTCCCTGGAAGTGCGAAGGAATGAACTTTTTCTGCTAAACTCTCGAGTGTATTCGGATAATTTCTTTCGTAGGGCTGGAAATGCTGCATATTCGATTTTGGTTGTTCCGTTATAACAGGTGGCGGTGGTTGGTAACCCCAAGAACTTGCATCTGGAGGTCTCGAATTGTAATAAAGATCTAACCCATTACTAGTATCTTGAACTGAATGTCGTGAATCTAACGATGATAAGCCTAATCCTAATCGAGACCGTGATTCGCTAGTTTCTTTTCCATCACCAGTATGTCTTTGGCGAATAGAATCCCTAAAATCACAAAAGCAAATTAAATTTCTTCTTAACTTTTATGCTAATAAGAACATAAACGAAACGCAGAAGGTACTTTTGTACGAAATTTTATTTCAGTATAATATTCCACTACAAAGAAAATATAATTAAATATTCGCTTAGGTGAATTAAATTTTTCCCTTGTGACTCCGCCATTCTTGTCAACTTTAATATAGTATAAAAGAAAAAAACATAATTAAAACGAAACCGCGTTATGCGGACAATTCATTTGTGTGAAGCTTTAAAGTTGTAAATTCTTTAAAATCAACAAAAAAACATGGACATTAAAAACACTGTAACTTATTTTTTACATTATTAAAACTACACTACTGGCCATATTAAATGGAACACACAAAATAAGTATGATATAATAAATATACGTTGAAAACTTTCTTGTATATGTATTTTATAAATAATTATTAATTGGGTTTTAAAAAATCATAAGTAAAACGCAACTAATAATAATGTTTTTTAAATTTATTATATAAAATGGTGTATTTGCGTTGGACAAATTTAATGGAACAAGTATAGATAGCAGAATTAATCACTAAATAATTTGACAATTGGGTGAAAATCAGACGTGTTTAGCTAACCCGAAACGTCTTTTTATTTACATGTGAATTTATTTATATTAAACAACTTATTAAAATTGTAAAAGACCTTTATGATCGACATCAGAATTACAGAAAAGTGTCAAAAATTAGTGGTGTATCGTTATCAACAGTGCATTGATTTATCAACAAGGATGAATCTAAGGTGAAAAAAGACTCCTAGACCAAAGTCTAAGCTCACTCAACGAGATGAACGACAGATTCAACGAGTTCTGCACAATTAAGTTAAGGCTGTAAGTCGTTATTCAAAATAAGCATTATTTAAATGTCTCAACTAGGAATTAAAGGAAGCAATATTTCAATTTTATCAAAACCTTAACCTAACAGATAAGCGCCAAGACAAAGGTAAAGCGATATAAGTGTACGCACCTGGATCAAGTTTGCATTGATTGCAGCGATGATTTATCGATGTACTAGTCGTTATTCCAAATAAGCTTTTTTTAAATCAGCTAACTAGGACAATTAAAAAGTGAAGATATTCAATTTAGAAGTGGTTAATGATCAGGTCATGAGAGTAACAGATATTTAAAGAGTAAATTTTGAAAGAATAAATTTGCATTGATTGATTTCTGTATATTCAAGACTATTCGATTACAATTTGGTGTGAAAATTATTAACATATTTTAATTGCTATTTAAATAAATCTGAATACAACATGGCTAAAAGTGATAATGATCTAGGATGAGCCCAAAGGACTATTTTGATTAAATTTTGAAACAAGCTAATTTATCAATAATTATGTTTCAAAGAATTTAATACTATTATTGATAACAATTTGTATGAAAATTATGTATTTAAACAAAATAATTGTCATTCATAATTGACATAAAATGCTAAAAATTCAATATTGAAGTTTAGAATGCCAAAAGGAGTCATTTAAATATTATTAGAACATATGGTCACATTAATCAAAATTAGCTAAAAAGTTAAGTTTAATGAAAATGAATTAAAATTTGCTATTGAAAAGCAGTATCTGAAATAAATCATTAGCAGAATATATTGATACTAGTATATGTCTATTAACAAACGCATTGACTGTTTTGAATGAAAAGAGTTCACAATTATTAAATAATAATGGTAGTGTAAAATGTATTAAAAATAGCTTGGCTAAAAATTGTCCACCAAATTAATTAATTTCAATAATTTAAATTTAATTAAAGTTAAATATTTGAAGATTTGTATTTTGAATATCATAATTTACGAATATTATATACAATTTGCCAAAATCAATTCATTATTTTCATTTACAATGTTCCACATTTAAAATTTGTAAAGGGGAAATAAAAGATAATTAAAAGTTTTTAGGGTTTTAGGGAATTTTATTCGAGAAATTCGATTTACTTGCTTGTTATCGACGTGTGGTTAGCAGGAAGTTTTGATATTATACCTTATAAAAAATAAGCCACTTTTCGAGTTTACCATGATGGCGTGGACCTGACCATTCAAATTTGGTACGAAGGTGGCAAATTCAACAAGATTTTCAAGGGGTTCGAGGGGCTTAGGGGCACTATTTTAGTTATTTCAATTTTCTTGCGCGGATCGTCCTGGAGGAGAGGAAGGGTAGAGGATTGAATTTTGGATATGTGGTAGCCCCATTAAAGGCACACGTTTTGTTTTTGTGCCCCGATAATCTCTATCGGGGCCGAGATATCCGCCTCAAAGAACCGTTTCTGCGCAAAAATTTTACCCCTTTTTTCAAATGCGATTTTCGCCATTTCGTACTCCATTCAAAAATGCTATCTGGGACAATCAAATGTTGCCCTATCCACCCTTATATTTGTTTTTAAGAATACGGCCCTGGAAGGCCCTAGCCGTGCGCAAATTTCAAATTTCAATTACTCGAAAACGTTAGCCGCAAGCGGTCTAAAATATTTAAATTCGAATAGAACGCGTTATTTTACGTAGGAAAAGTTAAATTGGGTCTAAAATATTTAAATTCAATAACC